>JACCIY010000522.1:0-195356 GCA_025506505.1 Flaveria sonorensis | reverse complement strand
TCAAGTTCATTTCGACAGAAGATCAACTTGCTGATATTTTCACAAAGCCACTTCCCTCACAGAAGTTTGTCCTTCTACGATCCAAGTTACAGGTTGTTGACCGCCCTGAACTTGCGGGGAGTAGTAGAGATTAGGCCGATCTTTCATTAGTGGGCTGTTATTGTTACCATAGTTATCTTTTCCTATTTTATCTATTTGTTTATATTCCCTAGTCTGTATATTCAGCCTTGTATCATTCATTTATTCAATCAATAATATCACAAATTACCTCTGTAAGTTGATTTTGATGCAGATTCCTATAGTACATCTGCTCAGGTATTTTTTTAATCATCTTTTCAATTAACATGTGTTTATAAAACTATTTAGTATTATTCTTAATGTTATATTAGTTCTTATAGTGGCAAGCCTCATGCTTTTAATTAATAAATAAAAAACAAGTTGAGTTTGAGCTGAGCTCAAGTTAAAAAATCATTCACAAGTCAAGCCCAAGTTTGAAATATTAGTCACGAGCCGAACATCTTGACCCAACTCTTATATGTTACTTTTTTTCTAGTGTGTGATAGTAGTGGAAGGACATTAATCATGCTTAGCGGGTGTGAGTTTCAACTTTCACCAATATTCTGTCTCATTCTTTTTTTATTTATTTTGAAATATATTAATCCATATTCTTGGTATTGATATTAGTTTTTCTAATCACTATAAGGTAGGACCTGCAAAGACGGTATAAGCAGATTAACCAAGTCAAACAGAAAAGCTGAACCTGAAGAGTTCTATTCATCACACACACACACACACACCCCACACATATATAATAAAACCCCTTCTACGTTACTTTTCTTTCATCACTAACCTGTTTTTGTTTAAAAATTTGTCAGTTGGCTGCTGCAAGAATGTTGACACCCAACTTATCGCGTGGCCAAACCATTAGGGAGATTCGACGGCGAATAACCAATACACATTCTCAGGCCCAATTGATGGTGATTTATTATATGTCAAAAAACATTGGGTTCACTAAAATAATTATTGTCTAGAAAATGAGAATTTTTTTTAAACTTTTGTTTGAGAGATTATATCATTTCAATAATAATCTTCTTTTTTATCATAAAAAATGTTTTTTTTATTAAAATTTTTTTTTGGGTATGCTCTAAACTTACAATTTTGAGTAACTTTTATTCACTTTGTCATGTCTTTCTTTTAAAGAAATTTTTTTTTTCATTTGATATAAAAAGGTAATGTGAGTTGACCCAATGAAGGCGAGTTTTATCCTTATGCCCAATTGAAGGCGAGTTTTTATCCTTGTCAAAAAAATGTTGGTTTCATCAAACTTTTGTTGTCTAGAGCTGAACTTTTAAGAACTTTTGTGTCCAAAGATATATTGTTTTACTATTGTACGAGTTTTTTTGTCATATACAATGATTTTGCAGGTTTACGATCTAAAAGGACCATCCGGGTTGGGTTCATCAAAACTTTTGTTGTCCAGAAGCTGCACTTTTAAGAACTTTGTGTCCAAAGATATGTTGTTTTACTATTATACGAGTTTTTTTGCATATAAAATGATTTGCAGGTTTTCGATCTAAAAGGACCATCCGGGGTAAGTTAAACAAATAGCTTAAAAGATAGTTATCTATAGTATCTAATAGGTCAACCGGGTAAGCTATTGGTCAAACGAATGTGCAGACATTTCAAAATAAATGCTTGCATATGCTGCAATTAACCGTCTTATTATAGAGATTTTACTTTGCGTTTTGACTCAAAGGTTTTCCATGTGGATGATGGGGAGTAGAATATTTACCATTTTTTCACATTATGATTTTCTGGATATAACCAAGATTCCGGTATATGAACCAATCATGGTTGTGGTTCTTCAGATCACCTTTCTTCTGCTCATGCAGGTGCTTGCGTTCAATCCATGTGTGTGTACTGTTTTTTAATGCATTTTTTTCCTCTTATCTTGTCCAGGACAAAGAAACAATGACAGGGACACTGCTCTCAGTCAACGTTCCTCTGGTTCTTTTTTACACTCACACACACACACAAGAAGAGGAGAAGTTTTTTGAATGAGCTGCTAATTATTGTTTCACGCTCTTATCTGCACCAGGTAGTTAAATTTTTGTGGTTTTTTCTTTACATGTTCTGTTCTCTTTGTCATTTATTTTCCCCTTATGGCACGTTGATATGAAAAAAAGCACATTATTTAGTTTTACTTGGCTATATTACATCAGGACTACGTAGTTTGTGTTTCTAGTGAGATTTACTAGCTAGTTGCTTTACTTGGCTTTTATGAAGAATTTCGAATTTTGCCTGGTTGGTGCATTTTCAAGGTGTTGTAATTTGTTTTCAATACACTCATGCTGGTATTTCTGTATTTGTGTTACATACTTTTATGGTAGTTTGAGTAGAATATCTAATGTTGCAAATAGTCTAAAGTTCTATATTTCTTGCATTGAATATCACTTTCTGTTTCTCTTTATAGTCGGTTGTATGAGGCCTTTAGAGAAGCCATTGGAGAAACTTGATGTTGTCATTCTTAAAGAGCTCTCAACAATTATGTTTCTGGAGGTGGTTCCCATTGACAAAGCATTGGTGATCATTCTTATCAGGTTATGTAGTCTTTCCTTCTATCTATTTCATTAGTATTAAGATGTGTTTTTCATTTGTGTGTTTTATGTTTTTGTTGTTATGTTGGATCAACTTAGGTTAAATGCATACATATTAGACTTTTGTTTCTGATCTATGTTTTTTGTTGGTAATGATTTTGATGGTTATGCATGATTGATGTTAGTTGTAATGATGTCTCTTGAATTAGAGTTGAAACTATATGGGAACTGATAGGAAGTTGACATGTTAATACTTATACATGGATTGGATCTTTGGGGAGGAAATGCAAAATATTCTTGATGTGTTGGTAGGCTCAACCCAAAGAAAGAACCCTAATGTCTTTCGTGTAAATTAACTAATATATGGATGTGTTTAGCTTCCCATCTTATATACATGGTTGAGAAACCGAGTCCCGACCAAAATAGGTTCCGAGTCGCCGAGTCGGCATCCACTTTCACCACCGCCATGCTTTTTATTGTTTTGCACTAAATTAAAAATAGTAGCAGTGAAATATTATCCTTATGCTCGTATTAAGGCATGAATGGATATATATAAAAAAAATAAAATCACCGTGGTTATTGAGGATCAGAAAATCGAAATAGGGCGTTTAAGACCCGAAAATCATCAATATGATCCTCATAACCTTAAGGTACCTTAAATACTCACCGTGTTAGTATGCTGGTATTTAGCATGAATGGATGTATATAAAAAAGAAAAAAAATCACTGCGGTTATTGGGGATCAGAAAATCAAAATAGGGCGTTTAAGACCCGAAAATCATCAATATGATCCTCATAACCTAAGTTGCCTTAATTACTCACCGTGTTAGTATGCTGGTATTTAGCATGAATGGATGTATATAAATAGAAAAGATCACCGCGTTATTGAGGATCAGAAAATCAAAAATAGGGCGTTTAAGACCCGAAAATCATCATATGATCCTCATAACCTTAAGTTGCCTTAAATTACTCACTGTGTCAGTATGCTGGTATTAAGCAGAATGGATGTATATAAAATAGAAACGATCACCGCGGTTATTGAGGATCAGAAAATCAAAATAGGGCGTTTAAGACCGAAAATCACATATGATCCTCATAACCTTAAGTTGCCTTAATTACTCACTGTGTCATTGTTAGAGGTGCATGGCCAAGTCAAGTTGTGTTTGGTGAATCCTCAGAAAACCTTACGGTTGGGTAGGTTTTATTGTGTATGTTAATTTTGGGACAGTTAAACCATCATGGTAAATATAAATTCACTCACAAGCACAAGGCATTAGTTGGGACGGAAAGGGGGTCTGGTTGAAAAAAACAATATACCAACAATCAAGGTTAGAGCATTAGTACTTTTCCTTGTGAAATGAGGTGTGAGAAAGGTTAACACGTTAATTATGATCCCATTACATGTCTTTTTCGGGACGAAAAAGTATTAAGTTGGGAATGTGATCGTGTGGGATTTTATGCTGTTTTAGGCATTTATATTGATGGATAGGAAGTATTGTTAAAGCTCATGTGCACAAGAAAGACCTACAAAAGTTATGCATGAAGTATTGCATTTTGATTTGGAAAGAAAGAATGTGTGAATGCCTAATGTTGGATTTGATTAACACTGTTATTATGAATCATGTCATTGTGATAATCATCTATACTTATACCCCAGTTTGTGCAGGTGAAATTCTATCTCAGGCATGAAGTGATCTCTCTTTCATTAATTAAGTAACTATTCTTTTGTTATCTAGTTTAATTGTTTTATTTTAATTGCTTTTTTAGGGTTGCTGATTTTTGCATTACCAATTTCTACTTCACTCATTCTTGCCAAACTAAGGTGATATATAATATTCATTGGTGCTTGTAATAAATATTCTTCTTATTAGTTTTCTCTCGTCACTATTCTGTTTTTTATTTGACATTGGCTGCTGCAAGATGATACATTAAGGCGATTGGACGAAGTATAGCCCATTACACATTTTACACATGCCCAAGTGAAGATCAGTTCAAATATTGGGGTTTCACTAAAAAAACTTTATTGCTTAGAAAGTGTGGATTTTTATAAATATTTGTTTTGAAAACCGTTTCAATAATAATAGACTTTTTACCATATAATAATAATTTTGGGGGGTTTTACTCTAAAAGTACAATATTGAGCAACTTTTAATCACTTTGTCATGTCTTCTTTTTAAGTTATTTTTTAGTTATTTTTTTCATTTGATATAAAAAGTAACCTGTGTTGACCCCATGCCTCTACACATTCTCCTTATGCCCAATTGAAGGTGCGTTTTTATCCTTGTAAAAAAAATGTTGCTTTTTATCAAAATACTTGCACTTGTCAGAACCTGTGTCCAAACAATATATTGTTTCACTAAGATATTCTCCATCATATATACTTGTAAATGTGTATGCTTATTTATGGAGGTCTTTTCAATGCTTGAGAGGTCCATAGATTAGTGTGTGCTTTATTAAGGTAGTACTCGAAAGTCAACACTTATTGTGAGGCCTTTGGGGAAGTCATTGGAGAAACTTGATGATTTTAGGCCAAAAATGCTCTCTGGTGTTTCTAAGGTGGTGTGTTAATCGTGTCCGGCTCCGGTTTCAGAATTAGTTGTTTTTGATCTTTACTGAAGTGTCACTTATCTAGTTGTGAGCACTTGTCCAGTCGTGAGCGTCATCTGCCCAGGTTTGTTTCTTTTATCATTTCTTCAATTAAAACGTGTTGCTACAATTATTTAGTATTATTCTCAACTTAATTATCTTCTGAATTTTTTATTCTAATGTGTTGACATAGTGGAAGGACAACAGCAAGCATGCTTAGCGGAAAGGATCATATACCGACTTCTATGAGTTTAAGCAATGTTCTGTCTCATTCTTTTTTTCTTTGATCTCTAAAGTACATTTATCCCAACTCTTGGTTTTGATACTAGTTTTTTCTCATATTTATCTAAACCTGCTGCTAATAATGTAGAACCTACAAAGGACGGTGTTGTCAAGAAAGCAGATGAATGAAGTAAACCAGAAAAGTTGAACATGGAGATGTTGGGTGAGTTCCTTGTGCCAAACACACACACATACAAGCATATATTAATAAACATTTCTTCTATATTAGTTTACCATTTTTTATCATTATGATAGCCCAGTTCGAGAGGGGGACTCTCTTAATACACCAAACAAGACAATTCAAATAACAAGACAAAACAAACTGAAGCCTAACAAGACAAAAACATTGAAAACAAGAACGATAGTCGGTCCGGTTCGAGAGGGGCTAGTCTATTATTCAGCTCACGGGTTGGCGTATTTACACCATGATTGCTGTCCCTAACATTGTAGATGTAGATCAGAATATATTCTTCATGATGAAATCTGAGTCTTGTGACTTACGGTAGTTTTGTTATCTTTTTGTAGGTGAGGAAGCTTGTTTCGTTGCTTGGTGCTCTTACAAATGGGGATTTTTCATACCCGACAAATGAGGGTGGTAGCACTCACGTATCCCTTTTTTTCTAAGTGGATCAGGTAACACCATGATTTTTCCTTAAAACTTGATTAGTGGCACGATATTGTTCAGTGGGAGTTTAGTAATAATCACATGATTTGAATATTTGGATTAGTGAATTTTATGCTTGCATTTTAAATCTTATTTGAATCTGGTTTCAATAAAAGTCGAGTTGAATTGCTGAACCTCGCATCATTGTAGGAGGCGTGAAGTGCTGAAGCTAAGTGTTCATGCTCTTTCTTGAAGCCTTGAAGAGACAAGGTAAACGACCTAATCTGAAACTTGTGCTCTAATTATTGTTTACTAAATATTTGCTTGACTTCTGCCCTATTTCTTGATTTTTTCTATATGTTGCTTGGGTGATGAGTATGATCCTGGAACAACTTTAGCCCGTGAGTAACAAACGAGAAGTTGATGGAATCCAGTTGTTTGGGACCAGCGATGAGTTCTAGAGGTGAAGGGGTGAATGATGATGATCCACGGTAGCGTTGATGGTTATTTGGGTGATGACAGTGATGGATGTTGGTGGTGGTCAGAGAAAGTGGAAGAGCCGATGAGAGATTAGTGTGGGAGAATGGTGGTTTTAAGGGTGGTGGTTTGGTGCGGTCGACTGAGAGCAAGGAGGTTGGTGGCGGTATGGGTAGGTTATGATGGAGCTAAGTTCTAGGTTTGATGAGTAAGCATTAGGTAGTAGTTGTGTTGGTATTGTGATGGGTGGCTTCTGAATTGTAGGTTTCATCCAAAGGTTAATCGGGTCTTAATGACCATTAGAGGTGTATTAGGACCCATTAGTTGTAGGTTAACTCTTAACATTAGGTATTAAGTTTAGTTAGGTTCATGATTTAATATGATTAGAATTTTAACCTGTAACAAGTTAAATATGTTAGACATAACAAGTGTGACTAATGTGGATTATTTGAGATGTTTTAGAGTTTTAAGTATTAAGTTAGTTTAAGTTTAGGTTAGTTTGTTCAATTATGTTTGAACTAAATCAATTAGGAAGATCATCATTATCCTTTCAAGGAGGTACTAGCTTAACATAGTTTAGAATATAACATCTTTTCAAGCTGGTTCCTAACATGCTTATAGAATTTGACATAAAATAACTCGTGTGCATGATAGAAATGCTTATGATCTTTCAAAAAATCACATATAATCATAGAATTTTTTATTCTAAAAATATATTTCTAATCACTAAGTTTATTTAAAAATATTAAATATATTCATCTTTAAAAATATAGCTTATGATTATTAACTAGGTTATTGGTTATTAATAGATCTTTTATAAATTTAAAAATAGGGTAAATATTACAAAAACCAATATTCTTTTTTTTACAAAAGCTCCGTTATAATTTTTTGCACGTAAAATCATCATACTTTATGTTTTTTTACAAGTCACTCAAACAATTTTTGCACATAAAAAACCAACATATTTTTTATTTTTTCACATAAAAATCCCTCAATATAATTGATTCCATAGCTTAAAAGATCCATAATTTAAACGAGCTGAGGGTTTTTTATGTGAAAAAACAGAAAGAATGTTGGTTTTTTATCATGCAAATATTGTTGAGGACTTTTATGAAACAAAGAAAACTATGGTGGGTTTTTATATGCATGTAATTTTGATTCAGAGTTGTGTAAATGCGCAATTAAGTAGGTCTAGCAATGATATATTGAATTTTCTCTTATTTAGGAGATATATTATTTTGGGGTTAGGATCATATGAGAACTTGTAAATAGATTAAAAATTGCGAGAACTAACATGAATATGACTAGTCCTATTTTTAATTTTATACGTTTTATACACAATTATGCTTGTTATTTACATTAAAAACAATAAAACTAACATACAAACCCATCAAATTAATGGTTACTTATATTTTAAATTTTTTTATTTGTTGGCTACGTATATGTAGATAAAATAATCTACACATGAGTTTCACATTTGTAAATTGAGTAGATTATAAATTTGTTCATTGTTTCATATGAAATATAATAAAAAATTATATATATGTTTATAGGAATCTCATAATTTTTAAGATATTTACTAGTCATTTGTATCATTCTAACACATATTATATGTCATTGAGTGGATAATATTCATTTTTTAAGTAGTTAAAACTCATGTGCACACATTTAGTTATTTTAATAATTTAGAGGATAGTTATTTAATTACTTAAATTAACAAAACAACCCACACCCCATTCTTCTTTATCAAATGAATTTTTTGTATATTTTAAAAAAATTTTTCTAAGAGGATAGTTATTTTAATATATTTCCGTTATATTTATAATTATTAATGATAAAGCATGCCTTAATATAAAAATAACCACGTCTTTTTTAAAGCTTTTATTTTATAAATGTCTAAATCGTGTGTTTTTCAAACTTTTTTTAAATCGTTTCTCCTTTTAAAATCTTTTGTTTTATTTATAATGCAAGTTAGAGATTTTTATTGCTATTTTGTTTTTTTCGTTTTATGATTATGCTGAATAACCATGTTTTAATATGTATATGTCACAAAAGAATATTTCTTTATATCGGATGTTTTTTAATGT
The DNA here is from genome assembly GCA_025506505.1 of Flaveria sonorensis. Classification (NCBI taxonomy): domain Eukaryota; kingdom Viridiplantae; phylum Streptophyta; class Magnoliopsida; order Asterales; family Asteraceae; genus Flaveria; species Flaveria sonorensis. The sequence goes on along the minus strand of JACCIY010000522.1, from coordinate 186,724 downwards.
TTTTCCATTAAAACATGATAGTGTTATAAATTATATAAATAATAATTTTTATAAATTCAAATAACAGTTTAAATAATAATACTATATAATAATTTATAAAGGCATTGTTGGCGATGTGAATGGATTTTAAGTCTACAATATTGATATATAAAGGTATTTTAGTCCATTTACATCTTAAGGGTTATATATGTAAATGACAAAGTTATTTAATAATTAAGAGGCTAGTATTTAATTACTCAAATTAATAAAACAACTCACAACCCATTCTTCTTTATCAAATGAACTTTTTGTATATTCTAAAAAAATGTTTTTGTTTTTATTTTTTTGATACTTTTTATTGTTACTTATTCCCGTTATATTTATAATTACCCTAAATATTTAAAAAGCAAATGAAAGAAGCAGGGTATTAACTTGGTTTGTAGTTTGGCCACCATAGTTTGCTGGCTTTGCAATTTGTCATTCTCAAAGATATTTATACAGAGAAAAAGGGGAAGGAGAGAGAGATAAGAGGGACTCTCTGGTCATTTGTAGGGAGAGGAGAAAACAACGCTCACCGCCACCGCCACCGCCCACCGCCACCGCCACGCTTCAATGCCTACGGCTTTCGAATACCGTCTCCGCAACGGAAGGAGCATTTGGTGCGGTTGATTCGATTTTGGGACGATGACGATGGCGGTGGGGGGTGTGGGCGGTTGCCCTTCTGTTTGTCGCTAGATCGACGCGAAAAGGGCGGTGACGATGGTCGTCAGCGCGTGTGATGGCGGCGGTGCCTTGGAGACAGTCGCAGCTCGTCGACCGTCTGCCGGTGGCGTCTGGTGCCGGTGATCTTTTAGATCTGTCGTTGTATGGCGGCGTCGATGGTCCGATGACCGCCTTCGGAGGCGTTTGCATCGTGGTGAGCCATTGATGTAGACCTCTTTTCATCTATTGGTTCCGATGAGAACTTTGACAGTGGCGGTGACCGACAAATGTTATCGTTTTGTTCCCTTCGTGTTTGAGGTGGGATTTGCGGTTGTCCGCGGGTGTTTAGAGTGGTGGTGCCATAATTGTTGGTGCTTTTATGCCCTTTGTCCTTCGGTACCCATTTAGTGTTTTCATAACTGGCATGATTGTTTGCTTGATTGTTAATGTCGATCTTAGGTTCTGTTATAAGCTCACTTGACTGTTGTTTGATTTTAATGGTTTGGGTTGGGAAGGCACGTGTCGATGATGAGGTCATGTATTCATCCAGACTATTCTTCTTGGTTGCTTTGTGGCTATGATGATAAACAGAGGCTGGTTTCGGTTTGTTTGTCCTGGCGAGGCACCTGTTTTTGGTTTGCAGCCGAAACCATACCATCGGTTCTAAGCCAACCTGTATTCTTTAATATACATAAACGGTGTCCGTTGCATTGGCTCGATTGCCACTTTTGATGTGTCGTGGGTACCGAAATATAAATTGGTGTTTTCGACCGCGCAACGCGCGTCATGGATAAAACGCTAGTTATTAATTGATAAAGAATGCCTTAAATATAAAAATAACCACGTCTTTTTAAAGCTTTTATTTTTCTAAATGTCTAAAATCGTGTGTTTTTCAAACTTTTTTTAAATCGTTTATCCTTTTACATTCTTTTGTTTTTTATATAATACAAGTTAGAGATTTTTATTGCTATTTTGTTTTTTATGTTTTATGATTATTGCTCAATAAACCACGTTTTTAATATGTATATACCACAAAAAGATTTCTTATATCTAGTTGTGTTTTTTAATGTTTTTCCATTTAAAACATGATATTGTTATAAATTATATGAATAATAAAATTTATAAATTCAAATAACAGTTTAAATAATTATACTTATATAGTAATCTATAAAGTCATTGTTGTCGTTGAATGAATTTTAAAGTCTACAATATTGATATTATTAAAAGGTATTTAGTCCATTTACATCTTAAGGGCTATATATGTAAATGACAAAGTCCTGAGGCTAGTTATTAATTACTCAAACTAACAAAACAACCTACACCCCAATCTTCTTGTCAAATTAACTTTTTGTATATTTTAAAAAAAATGTTTATTTTTATTTCTTTGAAACTTTTTTATTGATATTTATTTCCGTATATTTATAATTATTAATTAATAAAGCATGCCTTAAAATAAAAATAACCAGTCTTTCTTAAGCTTTATTTTTATAAATGTCTAGAATCGTGTGTATTTCAAACTTTCTTTTAAATCGTTCTCCTTTTACAATCTTTTGTTTTATTATATAATGCACGTTAGAGATTTTTATTGCTATTGTTTTTTACGTTTTATGATTATTGCTCAATAAACATGTTTTTATTATGTTATGTCACAAAAGAATATTTCTTTAATCTAGTTGTTTTTTTAATGTTTTCCATTTAAACATGATATTGTTATAAATTAAATGAATAATAATTTTTATAAATTCAAATAACTGTTTAAATAATTAATACTTAAATAGTAATTTATAAAATCATTGTTGTCGATGTTAATGAATTTTAAAGTCTACAATATTGATTATTAAAAGGTATTTTAGTCCATTTACATCTAAGGGCTATATATGTAAATGACAAAGTGCTTTTAATAATTAAGAGGCTAGTTATTTAATTACTCAAATTAACAAAAACCTACACCCAATCTTCTTTATCAAATTAACTTTGTATATATTTAAAAAATTGTTTTTATTTTTATTTCTTTGAAACTTTTTTATTGATATTTATTTCCGTTATATTTATAATTATTAATTGATAAAGCATGCCTTAAATATAAACATAACCAGTCTTTCTTAAAGCTTTATTTTTATAAATGTCTAAATCGTGTGTATTTCAACTTTTTTTTTAAATCGTTTTCCTTTTACAATCTTTTGTTTATTATATAATGCAAGTTAGAGATTTTTATTGCTATTTTGTTTTTTACGTTTTATGATTATTGCTCAGTAAACCATGTTTTTAATATGTATATGTCACAAAGAATATTTCTTTATATCTGGTCGTTTTTTTTAATGTTTTTCCATTTAAAACATGATATTGTTTAAATTATAGGAATAATAATTTTTATAAATTCAAATAACAGTTTAAATAATTAATACTTATATAATAATTTATAAAGTCATTGTTGTCGAGTTAATGAATTTTAAAGTCTACAATATTGATATTATTAGGTATTTAGTCCATTTACATCTTAAGGGTTATATGTAAATGACAAAGTTCTTTTAATAATTAAGAGGCTAGTTATTTAATTACTCAAATTAACAAAACAACCCACACCCCATTTTCTTTATCAAATGAACTTTTTGTATATTTTAAAAAAATGTTTTTATTTTTTGAAACTTTTTCATTGTTATTTATTCACGTTGTATTTATAATTATTAATATTAATGATAAATCATGAGGGTCTTAGTTTACTAATGCTTGAATTTACTTTGTGTGCAGGTCACTGTGAAGTCACGTTTCAATCTGACACACCACACCTATGCTAGAATGTTGTTAGGCATTCATTCTTAACAGATCAAAAAGGGAGTTGTTTTGTTTTTGTTTTCTAGATAGAATGCATCTTATCATGAGGGGCTAGTTTACTAATGCTTGAATTTACGTCGTGTGCAGGTCATTTTGGAGTTTAGACCCCAATACTCGAAGATGTAGGCTTTTCATTCTCAAAAGACTTCAAAAGGAGTGTTTTTGTTTATTTTTGCATCATGTCATTATAGGTTTTTTCATTACAGGGTTGGGTAATGGTTTAAAAACTATCCCTATTTGTAGTTTAATCAGCCTTGCCCATCAAGCTAATCAACTCCTAAAAATTAAGGCTTTATCTCAAATCCTTTTGAGATAACTTTGAATCACCAAGGCTTATCTCAAATCCATCTGAGATAAAGCTTTAATCTACCTGGATATTGATCATAATTTAACCACCAAAAATAAATTAAAAAAAGACCCCTAACTTAATTAATGTCAAGATTGGTCCAACAATCACCCCCCAATCTTGACTTAAGTCTTCTGTTATTTTCTCAAGTCTTCAATCTTAATACACCCAACAGCTCTATCATTTCAGCCGGGTTGTAAAAATTGCTTGGCGCTAGTCGGGGGGTGGGTACCGACTAGCGATTAATCGAGAGTAATCGGGATTAATATAATTTTCAGTTTTATATATAAATACACACATTTTCATATGTAAATTTAATAAAAAAGTTCAGTTTTATATAAATACACATATTTGGTCGGAAATTCCAAGTTTAAGCCGGAATTTTCAATTTTTATTGGATTTTTGAAGTCACCGTAAAGTCGTCGGAACCTCCGGAATCGCAGATTTTTGCCGATTAAGACCACCTAGGTCCGATTTTACCTCCGTTGATCGCCTAGCGATAAATTACCCGATTAACAAGAAGTTACAAGGTGAGAGGCCTATTTCCAATTAATCGGCGATTAATCCTGATTTTTGCAACGCTAATTTTAGCAAACTTAATCTTTGGTAGAGCCTTCGTGAGAATATTAGTTGGTTGTTGATCCCCACTAATGAAATCAACCTTGACTTGATATTTCTCAACACACTCTCGTATATAGTGAAAGCGTATGTTAGGTATGGTTACTTCCATGAAAGACGGGATTTTTCATCATGTTGATTGCTTTCTACTTGTCCACCTTTATGAGTACAAGTGCTTTCGTCCTGTAATTTCAACTAATAAACCCTTAGCCAAATTGCTGATAGGCTGCTAAAGTTGCAACTATAAACTCGGCCTCACCATAAAGCAACTGTTGGTTGCTTTCTACTTGTCACCTTATGAGTACAAGTTCTTTCGTCCTGTAATTTAACTAATAACCCCTTAGCCAAATTGCTGATAGGTGCTAAAGTTGCAACTATAAACTCGGCCTCACCATAAAGCAACTGTGGTTGCTTTTGAGAGCTCTATAATGGGTCCATCATCAAAGTAAAATACCTGCCTTGTGGTTCCTTTTCATCGGCTAAAAGGCTGTTGTCACTAATCCCTGTAGTTTATTACTTCCATTCCTTCAGTAGTGAATGCCTAGGTCTATGTTTCTTTCACATACCTAAGAATCTGTTTTACAGCATGATAGTGAGTAGTTTTAAGGGCTTGCATGTACCTACTTGCATATCCAACCGAGTATGCAAGGCCCGCCGCTTATGACTCATGTATCGAAGGCATCCTATTGTTTTTCGGTACTCTGCTGCATCTTCACAACTGCTGCCATTTCCTTGTTAATTTCAGTCCGGTTCCATTGGGTATTTAGTGGTGAACATTCTACCTCGTTGTGCTGTCTAGAATGAGTTGACCGCCTCAAGTCTAGCTACGGGCGCGAATACCTCGTCAAAGTCTACACCATGTTGGATTTAACCTTTGGCGACTAACCGTGCCTTTTCATGCTTTCGTTTGGATTCTCATTCATTGTAGAATAATAGAAGTTAGTCATGGTTGTTGTTATTGGTCTGGTATTCACTGTTTCTACCCCCCCCCCCCCTTCCCGCGGGCGATCTTACACTAAGCATCTCTATAAATTGAAGCGGTCCAGAATCTGTTTCGAGGAACTAAGTCCCTCTTTAATTAAGACGGTTTTGGTAACAAGTCAAAACAGACAAGGTCCAAACAGTTAACTAGTGGAACTGATACTTAGTTGTTGGATCAGGCCCCAATATTACACACAGAAAAAGGGTTTTATTGCTTCATAAATCTCTCGTTTCATTCATAATAAACTTTACATAAATAGTTTAAAAGAAAACTACTACTTGCAGTCCACTACGTTTAAATTTACCACTACTTTGACTCAACCAACCACAACTTTTGAACCATTAAACCAAATCAAAGACATCCGTTTTCTAATCCATGACCCCCGTACTTGACCTGCTACAAAATCAAGATTAACCTAACATTAGTAATGGTACATGCACTGTTTTTTACTTGTAGAAAGCTAAGTTTTTTGATTCGCAGATGGTGTCAATAATAGAGTATTATTGGTTGTCATGGCACAAAAGAGTAGAGAACCATCCAATCAACCTTATCCATTGTTTTGGCGTTACCTTTCCTAGTTTTTATTCAAGGGATAACTAATAATCTAGACATTTAGAAATTTGACTAAACAAATTAACCAATCTAACCATTGATTTTTTAATAGTCTACACTATGTTGTTGGATATAACCTTTGGCGACTAATCGTGCCTTGTATCTTCACAACATGCTTTGCAAAGTTGTGAAGGGTGGTTAATTGTCGATGCTCCATAAACTAGTTCACTCGTCCTAAGAGCCTGATGGTGTCAAAGTTTACATGCCCAAGGCGGGCATGCCACAACCAAGCAGCATCATGAATCTTAGCTATTAAGAAAATCACACCCTCCATCAGCTTGCCCGATGCTGAAGATATTGCTCTTTAAATATGGGATGTAAAGAATATCAGTCAACAAACTTGTTCCCGTTCTTACGTTCGAGAAGAATAGAACCCCTTCCTTTGATTTCCACACTTGAGTCGTCTTCGAATCTGACTTTGCCCCCTAAATTTGTATCAATTGTTGAGAATAAACTTTTATTGCCTATCATATGGTTTGTTACCCCAGTATCTAAATACCACATGTATTGCCCATTATCACGTGACCCGTATTTAGCTGGAAATACCTTTCTTCATTCACATAGATTAGTTCCTTCTTGATTTGATCGCCTACAACCATTAACAACGCAGCTTGTAAGCATTTGCATGTGTTGTTCCAATCGTGGTGGCTTGTGGTAGATGGGCCTTCTCATCATTTCTTCTCGTTGGACACTCGGTTGAAACATGTCCAAACACATCGCACTTGAAACGCTGCAGTCTAGACTGATCTTTCTTTGAGTTCTCTAAACTTTGGTTTTTTAACTAATAGTCTAGACAGTTAGACATTTGGCTAAACAAATTTACCAATCTAACCATTGATTTTTAACTTATCAATAAACTAGAGTTTTACCCTCACGTGCATGGGAATCCAAGTCTAGACGAAATAATATAAAATAAAGATCACATTTTCATCATCACAACAGCAAACCATTTATCGGAACATAAATCTAGGAAGACGATAATCTCAGAGGGCTATGTACAACCCGGTTTGAGACTGCATGCCAGAAATGGTTGCCAAGCCCGAGCAACTGAAACACAGGGACGGTGAAGAGTCTCATACAAACACATTTTTGTCATCATCCACATCGACATCGACATTCAAAAAGAATTTGGATTTATAATATAGAGAGAGAAAGGGAAAATTTTAAAACTATTTATTTGATTTTTTAAAATAAAATAAATTGTTTAGGCTGGAAAATAAGCATGACAATATTTTATCTATAATTTCTTTATCTATAACTTTTTTACTTATAACCCTAATACTTTTACGGCGTTTACAATTGTACCCTTATAATTTTTCATTTTCAACTTTGGTCGCTTATACTTTTCATCTTTTATAAACTTTTCGTTTTACGTTTCGGAGTTAACAAGCTGCAACGTGCCTGTGTGATTCCACGTTTTTATGCCTATTTTTTAAGTTTATCAGTCACGTTAAAACGCACAGGTTCTAGATCGACTTAGTTATTGTTTTAATATTTACGTTTCACGTGCGTAGTTCAATGTTTTATGTCTATTTTCCGTTTGTTTTAATTTCTCGTTTTTACTTAAAACTAGAATAAATTTTTAATTAAAAAAACACATGAACAATCATGAAATTTAGTTTAAACTATGGTATAATCTATAATAATATAAAAATATCTTGTAAAAATATTAAAGGAGGGAAAATATTCAAAATATTTCAAATACATCGTTTATACTTATATAAACCAATTTAGAAGTGTCGGTGTGGTGCGCCACTAATGTGCCACATTTAATTGGACCAAGCTTTTTTTTTTTTTTTTCCCTATTTTGACGATCATTTTCATGTTATGTTGAATAATTTTAGGGTTCCTTAACAAAAATACACTTGGGTCTAATGGTTCACATCCTCTTGCGCGTAATTATCTTTATACAAACAACCTAGGTTCAAACCTTGTGGTTGTCAATTTTTGTAACTATTAGTTTATTTTCTTTCTCTTTAACATCCTCTTGCGCTTAACTATCTTTATACAAACAACCTAGGTTCAAACCTTGTGGTTGTCATTTTTTGTAACTATTAGTCTATGTTTTTTCTATCTTTTTATTTTCTTTTACGTTTTTTGGCTTTCTTTTTCTTTTGGCTTTAAACTTTTTTTTGTTTAAATTATCTTTTTTTTAATCATAACTAAACTATAACGAGTTTGATCGATGAAAAAATAAAATAATAATAATGGATTGATTAAATAAAACCCAAAAGAAAATTGTAATTGATTACTTGAAAATAAAGAAACAATAAAAAAACATCCATTTAGTAATACTTTTTAAAATCATCATTTTGTCGGGTTCTCCTCAACCCGACTTGGTTTAAAGACGTTTTTAAACGCCATTTTCCCCTCTTGAAACCGGGTTGGACTCGCTCCGGAACCTGGTCAAACCCGGATTGGATTTGTTTTGACCACAACCCAACCCTGGTTGAACACGGTTGTGCACATCTAGACAATAACCTGGTTGAACACGGTTTGTGCACATCTAGACAATAGGCTAGTCGTTTATTGTTTGATTATTGATTTAGGGGCTAGATACATATGGAGTAATTGTTTGAGTGGTTAATTGTGTTTGTCAGCATAAAAATAAACACGTATTTGCAATTACCTGTTAAAATTATAAAACCAACAACATTTAATACTGGATTCCCAAATCTTAAAAACAGATTAGATTAGATTATATGATAATTAATGTTTTAGTACTATTTATATAATTTATATTATATGTAAAATATTGATGAAAAAATTAAATAATATATGTTCTGTTATATATAAAAATCATATATGTATAATTGCAAAAATACATAAATTAGTTAAAAGGTAAAAGAGTTGCAGAAAGCGTCTTTTATGTTTAATTTCATAATTATTCTTTTAGAAGTAAAGAAGACCAAATTACCATTGACTTAACAGCAGTTAGTTTAAAGGACGAAATCTGTTATAAAAGATATATAAAGGATGATTAGAGTACTTTTTTAAGATAAAGGATGATAAATATAATTTTGTATAAACCTAAAGGACGTTTTCTATAATTTTGTCTATTTATTATTCCCATGATATCTTTATAAAACGGAGTTGGGTATGTTAATGTTTGATTATAGTAATGCTACCTGGTCTCCTTCTTTTGCATTATTTCTCACGTAGTACACTCAATCTGGTGCTTGTGCTGCAGTTACGTGCGCAGTGATCGTTTGAGTCTTGACACACCACACTCATGCTAGAAAGTTGTTAGGCGTTCGTTCATAACAAACTTTAAAGGAAGGTTTTTTGTTTATGTTTTTCTAAATAGAATGCATCTTATCATGAGGGTCTTAGTTTACTAATGCTTGAATTTACTTTGTGTGCAGGTCATTGTTGAAGTCACGTTTTAGTCTTAACACACCACAACTATGCTAGAATGTTGTTAGGCATTCGTTCTTAACAGACATCAAAAAGGGAGTTGTTTTGTTTTTGTTTTTCTAGATAGAATGCATCTTATCATGAGGGGCTCAGTTTACTAATGCTTGAATTTACGTCGTGTGCAGGTCACTCTTGGAGTTTAGACCCACAATACTCGAAGATGTTGGCTTTTCATTCTCAACGGACTCAAAAGGGAGTGTTTTTGTTATTTTGCATCATGTCATATAGGTTTTGTCATTACAGGGTTGGGTAATGGGTAAAAAATATCCTTATTTGTAGTTAATCATCCTTGCACATCAAGCTAATCAACTCCTAAAAATTAAGGCTTTATGTCAAATCCTTTTGAGATAACTTTGAATCACCAAGGCTTATCTCAAATCCATCTGAGATAAAGCTTTAATCTACCTGGATATTGTTCATAATTTAACCACCAAAAAGAAATTACAAAATAGACCCCTAACTTTAATTAATGTCAAGATTGGTCCAACAATCACCCCCCAATCTTGACCTTAAGTCTTCTTGTTATTTTCTCGAGTCTTCAATCTTCTACACCGTACTGTTGGATGTAACCTTTGGTGACTAATCGTGCCTTGTATCTTTACAACATGCTTTGCAAAGTTGTGAAGGGTGCACATTATCAAGTGACTCGTATTTAGCGGGAAATACCTTTTCTTCATTCACATAGGTTAGTTCCTTCTTGATTTGATCGGCTACAACCATTAACAACGCAGCTTGTCAGCATTTGCATGTGTTGCTCCAATCGTGGTGGCTTGTGGTACATGGGCCTTCTCATCATTCCTTCTGGTTGGACAGTCGGCTGAAACATGTCCAAACGCATCGCACTTGAAACACTGCAGTCTAAACTGATCTTTCTTTGAGTTCTCTAAGCTTTGGTTTCCATCTTGAGAGTTTTGAGCACGATTTGAACCCTTTCGACGACCACCTGATCGCCACGTCCTCATGATTGCCTTTGGTGCTACCTTTCCTATTTTTTATACAAGGTATAACTAATAATCTAGATAGTTAGACATTTGACTAAACAAATTTACCAATCTAACCATTGTTTTTTTGACTTATCAATATAACTAGTGTTTTACCTTCACGCGCATGGGAATCCGAGTCTAGATGAAATAATATAAAATAAAAATCATGTTGTCACCATCACAACAGCAAACCATTTATCGGAACTTAAAATAGATTAGTTCCTTCTTGATTTGATCGGCTACAGCCATTAACAACGCAGCTTGTTAGCATTTGCATGTGTTGTTCCAATCATGGTGGCTTGGGGTAGATGGGCCTTCTCATTATCCTTCTGGTTGGACAGTCGACTGAAACTTGTCCAAACGCATCGCACTTGAAACACTGTAGTCTAAACTAATCTTTTTTTGAGTACTCTAAACTTTGGTTTCCATCTTGAGAGTTTTGAGCACGATTTGAACCCCTTCCACGACCACCTGATCGCCCACGTCCTCATGATTGCTTTTGGTGTTACCTTTCCTAGTTTTTATACAAGGTATAACTAATAATCTTGACAGTTAGACATTTGACTAAACAAATTTACCAATCTAACCATTTATTTTTTAACTTATCAATATAACTAGTGTTTTACCTTCACGCGCATGGGAATTCGAGTCTAGATGAAATAATATAAAATAAATCATGTTGTCACCATCACAGCAGCAAACCATTTATCGAAACATAAACCTAGGAAGACGACAATCTCAGAGGGCTATGTACAACCCGTGCAACTGAAAACAGGAATGGTGAAGAGTCTCAGACAAACACATTTTGTCATTATTGACATCGAACATTCCATCACACTGACGCTAAGAGTCTCAGACGAACACATCTTCATTATCATCGACGTCAACACATTCATCGCATCAACGACACACCATCCTACGCCCAATTCGGACTCACACCATGCCATAATAGTAAAGAAACAGTTAGATAAATGCTTAGAATGGAAGTTCGCTTGAGGCTGCATGCTAGAAATGGCTGACAAGCCTAACAACCGGCACCATTTTTGAATATCATCACAGCCGAAGAAACAACAAACCCCCATCAACATCCTAACATCTTCGATGAACACAACCTCATCAACATCAACATCAAGTATTATAAAGATAATTATTAGTTTCACCAAGCATCTTGGGCAAAGCAGATTATGATAAAAATGTACATAATCAACATGAAGAAACAGCCATAACCGATCCTTTAATAGTCAAAACACCATAAACAAGACAATTTGAAAATCTTAAAAGGGTATTAGAGAAAAAGAGAGGCAGAGAAGCATAGTAGATCTCATCATCAACCTCGATAGTAATAAATCCATAAAGAAAGTAGATCTTAATACCCTAAAAGGGTATCAAAGAACAAAGTGGAAACAGAGTGCCATTGATGGTCAAAACGCCATCATTGACATTGTCACAGTCACAACGCGACTCAAACCCAGATCTAATGGCGCCGAACCTATCACGAAGGTAAAGCACCATCGAAAATAGCCCGAAAGGGGCCAACGACGATGGCCACTTGCCATAAAGCCGACGACGGAAGCAACTGCCAGCCACCTCCGACCACCCATTCTCCTTGTATGAAGCATGCACAGCAAATAGTCAGTTGTACACCGTCAAAAGCGCCGGCCTAGGCGTAGACTGCCGAAAATGAAGGAACAAAATATATGATTGAAGTAGTCAACTCGAAAGACGAGGGTTTAAGGCAGTAGGTGGCCACTGTATGTGGCAAATGGGAGAACAATCCCGTGTATGAAGAGAGAAAAACCATGCATTAACAACTTGTACAATAAGCATAAAAAGCAGTAACAAAAAAATAACTGTTTATTTCTATTTTAATTAATATAAAGGTAAATTTTGACCATATTTAAAGCGTGGCTCACCACCTTCATTTCTCGCCAACTTGGCGAGGAAATTAGCATAATTCTTGCCAATGAAGGTCAAAAGTGGTCCCCACCATCTTTACAAAACAAATTTACATAGACACCGTTACACTTTCAAACATATTTCTATAGTTTCTATAACTTTCATTCAATATGTTTTAAGTTTTGACTTGAGATTTCATTTAAAAACTATTAAAGCCATATATTAAACACCTTGGTTTGTATTGCGTACAATACTTTCCAACATTGTGTGTACATAATTGGAGTATTCCACAAGAAGTTACCTATGATGTTAAGCTATGCGCATGATCATATAGTCGGAGACGGTGTTTACATCTTATATGGTTATTAGGCATAATGGAAATTGGATACAATCTTTTTGTGTTATTGTTTAATGTGTCATTAACAGGATCATGTCTAAAAATTTTGTGTCCCAAGATAAACCTACAACATATAGATAACTTGTTAAAAGGATGCGAGTTTATTTAGATACTTGTTTGCCATGTTCGATGGGAACAATAAGTAACCTCAACTTGAGAAAAAAAGGATGCGAGTTCATTTAGATTTGGTTTATCGTGCCCTTGATTGACATAAAGCGTATTTTGGATGGTAATGTGTTTTCTTGTAATCTCGGTTTATTAATACATAAGTTTTGTAGGTGTTTCATGTCTTGTTAGTTGTCATTTGATACGAAGAAGCCCAAACATTACGGTGTATTTCATCAAATTACTTTCTGTTTTTATGTCAAAAAGTTGACAAGACGAGCAAGTTAAGAGTTATATTCAGAAGTATATTATAAAATAGTTTGTATTTATGTTAGTAATGATTTTGATTTATTTAGTAGTTATATTATATGAAATGTAACTTTATTTTTGTTAGGCATTTCAAGTAGGTTCTCCAATATTGATATGTGTGTTCGTCCTATATTACGGGGATGATTGTGAATGAAGTAGATTGAAAATTTATTGGGATGTATTAATTATAAAATAATATTTAACATAAGGCATGATTAAAGTTACATATTAGTATAGGCTATAAATAATAAAACAATGATATCAAAATTGTAAACTTTTTTTGTTTAGAGAAAACATTAAAAATTTTGCTTCAAACAAATCATTTTTTATTATTGAAGGGTTAGGGCTATAAAACGTTAAATATTATTTCTAAAACTTTGGTTTTAAAATAACGTATAAGTACATACGTTGATTAGCTACATTTTTATTATTTCTAAAACTGCCTTTTATTAAATTATTGCAAAATTTTTTTATTATTTATTAATATCTCGTTGTTTAAAAAATCATGGTTTATTTTGTAAAAAATGTTTTTATATAGAACTTCTACTTTTTAAAAAGATTGATGTGTAAAAATGTATTTTTTATTCAAACAACTTAGTTTTTATTTAATGAGAAAATGTCTTTTAAAAATTATTGATTCAAAAAGAATTTGGATTTATAATATAGAGAGAGAAGGATAAAATTTTAAAAATTATTTATTTGATTTTTTAAATAAAATAAATTGTTTAGCCTGGAAAATAAGTATGACAGCAACTATGATTTTTCATCTATAATTTTTTTACTTGTAACCCTAATTTTTTTATAACGTTTATAATTGTACCCTTATAATTTTTTACTTTCAACTTTGGTTGCTTATGCTTTCATGCTTTTCATCTTTTATAAACTTTTCGTTTACACTTCGGAGTTAACAAGCTGCAACGTGCGTGTGTGATTTCACGTTTTTATGCCTATTTTTTCAGTTTATCAGCCACGTCAAAACGCGCAGATCCTAGATCGACTTAGTTATTTATTTTAATAGCAGTTAGTTTAAAGGACGAAAAAGATAAAGAATGATATATAAATTAATTAAAAGGTAAAAGAGTTGCCAAAAAACGTCCTTTATGTTTAATTACATAAATAGTCTTTTAGAGGTAAAAAGATTAAATTACCATTGATTTGACAGAATAACTTAAGCAGTTAGTCTAAAGGACGAAATCTATTATAAAAGATATATAAAGGATGATTAGAGTACTTTTTAAAGATAAATGATGATATATGTAATTTTCTATAAACCTAAAAGACATTTTCTATAATTTTGTCTATTTATTTTTCCAATGATATCTTTATAAAACCGAGTTGGGTATGTTTAAATTCGGATTGGAAATAATTCTAAGTGAATATCCAACTTTTTAATCATTTGAGACCACATTAAATAATAAAAATATAAAAACTTTATATTTTAAAAAAAAATCAACATAAACCTACAATATACCAACCTAATAATTAATTAAACTTATGATAAAGTGGATCATACATTAAAGTACTCTTAACTTACAGATTATACTGCTCTTACTATAAGTTTTTAACCGGTCACCGAAATCATCCCCTATTTAAGTTTTTGTTAATTCTAATTTTCATTTGGCTTTTTGATCACTCGATTGCAATGCAGTTTGATTAAACGGTGTTGGTGTTACTGCAGAAGAAGTTATGGAACTAGGGTGTTAAGAAGATCGGTGACTGTCACCACCAGGTTTTAATCTCTCCTATTTCTTCATTCCTCTTCATAAAACTAGGGTTTTAATCTCTCCTCGGGTATTACAGTACAGACGACTAAATTTTGCTACATTCAGTTTTCATTTCTCTGGTAAGTCTTCGAATCTGATGCCCTCAGTTCCATCAAGTTCTTCGAGTTGGAACGAAGATGTCCTATGTGTATGGTGGTATTCTTTAGTTTTTTGTTCTGGTTCATAATTTTGCTAAAGTTGATTGCCACTTGAAGTACTAATTATCACTTTCTTGGCCTATGTGTTGCTACTATACTAAACTAAACACCAACTTAAATCAATTTGCGTTACATATCACGTATGTTGCGGATTAACCTATTTTGTTTTTTTGAACTAGGTTTCAAATCTCGTTTCTATTTATTGCTTAATTTGCAGAATTTTGAAGTATTAAACTCAAATTTGTGTATTTGGATTCAAATTGGTGAATTAAGATCTTTAAGCAGAAGCATTTCACTAACCACCTAAGAGTAAGTAGTCTGTAACTTATAATGATTTGAAATCTTTGAAATTTCAAGTTGTTTTGAGCCTATGTGGTTATCCATATGATCTGGTCAACTATTAGCTATTGCAATCTCAAATCTTGATGATTGTTTCCATTAAAAGGAGAAGTTTTGAGAATTTTATATTAGGTGTGTTTATATCAGAATTGATCGTGTGGAATCCTGGTTCCAAACCAGAGATGACTTTTGTATTTTTTTTCCTTCCATTTTTTAGCATGCTTTTGAAGTTTATGGGATGCTTGGATGTATGATTATCACCATTTGAGTTTGCAATGATAACTTTTTCTCTCTGTTTAGGAATCTGCGTATTCAAGAAGATATAGAAAAATATCTGCTGAGTCTTGATGTCAATTCTGCCCACTATGATCCTAAAACTTGATTTATAAGTGAGGATCCTCTTCAAGGCATGGACTCAAATGAAAACTTCTATGTTGTGAATTGCATTGATACTGGTGTGTTATGGGATTTATTTTTATTATTTCAATCTTACAAATAACGGTATCAATTATTACTTTAGGGTGTGATTAGAACAGAGTAAGCGGTCAAGCTTTTGAGTCCAAGCAGGTAAGCATCTGAATATACATGCATTGGAATTATTTGCTAAAGGGCATGATAAGCACATTCAAGCAGTTCTATCTCAAGTGCATTATTGTACACGAACTATAAAATTATCAAAGAAACACTCAAGTCCAAAGTGAAAGAGACGGACCACTGAGGAGGTTCTTCCAAGAGAACTTTTACCAGCACATAGAGAAAGAGAAGTCGAATATGACCGTGCGGTAGGATTGTAAAGGGAGAGTAAATTTGAAAATTCCATATACTTTTTTAAATATTTATACAATTAAGGATTGTTCAAAATATAGATATGAGTATTGGTTTTACGGATTCATAAAACGCAACCAAATTAATACCACCCTTTTCAAACGTCTCTCTTATTTTCTGTTATTTTTCTTTTAAACCTAGATGCATGACATTAATATTTCTTATATTTTGCATTGTAGGACTCTATGTTAACTTACAATGGGAGAAATTGGAAGAAAATAGGTGAGTTTGCAGTCAAGCTGTCTCCTTGCTTCAAATATCACATGCTTCATATAATATTTTTCATTGCAAAGACGTTAGTCTACAGATTTATAACATGTTACCAAATCTATACAGTTAGTTTCATATTTGATCTAGTTTTCTGTTTATTTTTCTTGTCTTGTGAAGCTGCACCTATTCCAGGAAGAACAGATGTTCAGTGCCTGCGTGATTGGCTAAAGGCTCTTAATCCAGATCTAGTTAAAGGACCTTGGGCCAAAGAGGTATCTTTTGCTCTATCTTTTTTGTAAATTTAAGAAGTTGTGTTTTATTTGGTATGTTTGTTTTCTTTAGTGAGTGTTGGTTGATAATTTTATCTTTAAAGTTTTCTTTCAGCGAGTCCAGATTGACAACCTTTTTAGGGTCTCAGAAGAGTCAACCTTATCATCATCGACAACAACTATTCACACCAGAAAAGGCTAAAAAACTCGAATAATACAGCATACATAGGTCAATTTCGTGGTGATTAACATGACCACCTTTTAAGATCTCAGATGAGACAAGGCTCATCATCATCGACAACAACAATTTCAAGGGCAAACCGACCCAAGATTCGAATTCGAAGCTAAGAATCAGACGGTCGGTTCAAGCAACATAGGACAACCAAAGAACAACACCAAAGTTAAATCGAGGATATGAAATCCAACGACAACAAACTAGTACCTCGGTCGATGTGTAGCGTAGACACCACCAAAAGCGACCGGTAATGGCCATCGGCGACATCCAACGACTACAAAAGAGATGGCCCTGGCTGGAAACGGGAGGCGTGGCCGCCACCGTTCACGATGCACAAGTTGCGGCCGATGGCGACCCAAATAATACATCAAAGGGCCGACCATCAGCGGAATAACCCTAACCCGCCGCCGGTTGCGAAACAACCGCCACCGTCACAAAACCAAGCAGATCTCAACCGACGAAGGTCGGCGGCGCTACAATCGAGCACATCGGCGTCCGGTCAAAAGCCCAACCATCACCGTCAAACCCCAAGCCGCCGCCTCTCGCAAATGACCGCGACAATCAGATCTCAACCGAGGAAGGGCGGCGACGCTGCAATGGAGCACATCGACGTCAACGCCATGGCAACCAGGGCCATAAGCCATCCCAACCGGCACTCTCTCTCTACACAAAAACCAAAGGCAGTAACTATGAGTCTATGAGGAGTATTTATTTATCAGTGAGTATAAACACATACCAATGGCACATACCAAAGGGTAAAGTGCAAAATCCACAAAAACCTGTGACAAAACCATAAAAAACCAAGCGGTAACCGATGATCAAACAACTTTTTTCATATATAGTATGGTATAATCTATTTATTTTTTTTGGCATAAGTACCTTTTATAGTTTTTATATATACTAAACATCATATATAAATAGTTTTTAGATAATAGTAGAAAAAGTCAGTAACTTATTCTAAAATCAGAAAGTCTGTAACTTATTTATTAACTACTAAAATCAGTCTGCGCTTTGCTCTTGGGTAACCATGTCGTCTCTTTTAACATTAAGTACAAACAATAAAAAGTCATATCGACATTACGTATTTGTGAGCAATATGATAGTATTTTAATGTCACTAATTTTGGTCCAATAGAAATATAGTTTGTGCCTGGCACTATTCATGAAAGTTTCTTATTCATATATAGATGATAACTAGGCGTTTTTACATGGCTTTATTGGGAAGAAAGTGTTGCTTTAGATCAATATGTATTCAAGGGTTCTAACTATATGCAACTTAACTGAGGTAATTTTGCATGATATACAATATTTACAAAAGATTCATTAATATGAACTGTATCTAATGTTTTAATAAATGTTTTCTTACAAATCTCATCTCATCTAATGGCCGACAAGTTACATGCTCACGTGACTGCCTTAAGTGTGATCAAGGCGAGATCAAAGCACATCAGAGGCCAATAAAATGCATAACTTAAGGTTACAAGAACGTTTTCACAAATCCAAAAACTTTTTAATAAAGAGCCGATAATGCACCTTAATGGGTCAGCAGACTAAAATATACCATAATCAAACTTAAATGTGGTCTCTAAACCAGAAACACTTTTAAATGGGTTAACAGAACAAAATGCATCACAAAAAATAGTTCAGGTTTCTTTATAGCAATGATTACTTTGCTCAGGTTCATTCTTATTAGAGTCATTGCAGGTTGAAAGTTGTTTATGCTACTTTCCAATTAGAATTTGAAATAGAACGCTTGCATTGTTGTTTCGTATTGATAGAAACTAAACAATATAAATATATATGTACGTGTTAGCATTGTAACACATTGTAGCAGGTAGTTTGAAATGTATTTTGGTTTCTAATTGACGATGATGTAATAAAAAAAACCCGCGGCGAAGCGCGGGTGCATTTTACTAGTTGAATATTAAATATTAAAATTAAAATATTTATTATATTATTTGTTTCACCCACTACAAATAAATTCAAACATCATTTTCATCATAGAACACTTCGTTTTCGTCACGCTAATATTACAACGAATTTAAGTTAATAAATGTTTTCATTAATAATAAAAAAACTCGAATACTTTCCGATAATAATCTACTCTGATATATGGTAATAATTTACTAACATGATCATTTAGGAATAACATCTTTTCTATGAAAAAACACAATCCAAATATGAATAATTTTCTAATGTCCTCTTTCCTTCATGTAAAAACTACAAAACCCAAATGATGAAACACAAATAAAGATGGCAAGTAAGTCGAATATGGTTAACCATCATTGATTACATTGAACATTAAAATCTTGAACGAGGAAGATAATAGTTACTATATTACAAAAAAATCACGCGACAACACGCCGAGTTTAAATTCTAGTTTAAGTTAAAAAAAGTTTCCATTAATAGTCCAAAAACTAAAATACTTTCCGATAATAATCTATTTTAATAAATGATAATAATTTATTAACAAGATCTTTTAGGAATGATATATTTTCCATTAAAAAACAGAATCCAAATATCAATGATTTTCTAACGACCACTCCGCGTAAAAACTAAAACCCCAAATTTTGAACTATAAATAACCCCCCTCTTTCTCTCTGAATCTCTCAAATAGCACTCTGGTTTTCCCGCTGGCGCTACTCCTTCGTGATCGGTGATCTGAATCTGTACGGATCAGAGATTTGGTTTTTTGATCATCGATTGCTATGCGGATTGATTGAATGGTGATTGTATTACTGTGGTAGAATTAATGAAGCTAGGGTATGGATATGGTGTTTTCGACATGTATTGAAAAACTAATTGCTTGAAGTGTTTCTGAATAGAATTTTGAGAAAACTGCATGCTTTAGTGGGATCGCAATTACTAGTAGTTCTTATTTAGGATTAGCAGTACTTGAGTTTTTGTGATCGGTTTTTGATAAATATGTACATGTTTGGTTCGTTGATATTGCTGTTTGGGGTTCTTCTCTTTACTGTTAAGCATGATTGTTTGATTTTTCTATTGATTGTTGATATGTAGTTAAACTTAATATTGGGATAGACGGGTGTGATGACTATTGGAAAGGTGGGACAATGCACTTTTGATATGACTAAAGAGGTTGGATTCACTTTGTGTTCATCGGTTTCTGATAGTAGCGGTGCCAACACTCCTCCGAGATCTCACTGCAGTCATGGGTAAGCTTCTTGAATTTTACCAAGATTTAATGTTTTCATGTCTTGACTTTGGCCCATTGATGGCTTTCTCAAGTTGATGTGTGTGAAAGAAGGATGGTATTGAGTACGTTGATCATTGTTATAACTTTAGACTAGTAACATTAAATTTAGTAAAAACTTTTCTAGCAATCTTTCAAAATTAGAAAGGATTGTCCTTGTAATGTATATGGATTTGGGAAGTATGTTTTGACACACATAATGGTATTAACTATTAAGTTTTTCTTTATCTAGAGTAAAAATGTAGTTTCTTTACTTGGACCTGGAAGTCTGTTTGATCAAAAAACCACTTCTCCACTCCAGCATGTATTGTTGATATAATATGTTTTTATGTGTGCTTGTAGAAGCTGTGGTCAAACTAAACGTTCATCTCAAGCAGGCTGGACAGATAAAGAGGTTAGTTGGTTCTTATTCACTTGTTCTTTCAATGTGCCATATGATAGTTCAGATCATTGTTGCAGTTTGCATACACTAGTTGTAGATTTACTTATGTATAATGCTCATTGAGATTTTTGTTGAGTATGGAGTCTTTGGCTAAAGCAAGGGGTAGCCGACCCTAACCTTAGACGCGTGGGGTTGTTTATGGAACGGAGATGTTTTATTGATTATGTTTCCTTCCTCTACAAGTCGTTTATTATTATAAATAGATATTATGGCCATTGTAATTCTCATCACCTCATAAATAAAAATCAAATCTTGGTTGCATCCGGGGACATAGGTCACACCGACTGAACAACATTAAATTCTAGTGTCTATACTCTTTCAGTTACTGTTTGTGTGTGTGCATGCATGTTTGATACCCCAATAGTCTGTAGATTTAACATCTAATATGTGTTACATCTTTTTACACTTTAACCTAGATGCAGGATACTAACATCTCATATGTTTTGCATTGTAGGACACTATGTTAACTGAACTAGTGAGGAAGTACAATGGGAGAAACTGGAAGCAAATAGGTGAGTTTGCAGTCAGCATGTCTTTTTGCTTCAAATATTAAATGTTTCAATTAATTCATTTCATAGCAGAGACGTTGGTTTACAGATATATAACATGTAACCAAATCAATACCAGTTATTTTAATATTTGACCTTATTTTCTGTTTATTTTCCTTGTCTTGTGAAGCTGAACCTATTCCAGGAAGAACAGATGTTCAGTGCCTGCATCGTTGGCAAAAAGTTCTTAATCCTGATCTTGTTAAAGGACCTTGGACCAAAGAGGTATCTTTTGCACTATCTTTTTTTTTTAGATTTAAGAAGTTGTTTTTTATTTGGTGTGTTTGTTTTATTTAGTGAGAATTGGTTGAAATTTTTATCTTTAAATTTCTTTTCAGAAGGATGATTGTATTAGGGAGTTGGTTGGAAAGCATGGCTGTAAGAAATGGTCACTAATTGCAAAACATTTGGCTGGTCGAATTGGCAAGCAGTGCCGGGAGAGGTAGAACTGTTAGCTCTATTTATTCGTTCACTCATTTTAAAGATTGATAAGCTCTTTTTATTGTCGAATATCTCAGACACATGAATACATACCTTGTTTTGGTGCTAGACTTCTGGCCAAGTGACATACTGTCTGTCCTTGAAGCATAACAATCATCAACTTTTTTGATTTTCAGTTTTCCCTTGTCCTTGATTTCTCTTACATTAATCCTTAATGCATTTGAGTTTACATATATTTTGAGTTATTTTGTCGCTTAATTACCATGTAACATATTCTATGTTTTTTCAGGTGGCACAACCATTTAGATCTAGCAATAAAAAAAGATGCATGGACAGATGATGAGGAATCAACACTAGCATATTACCACCAGTTGTACGGCAATAGATGGGCAGAAATTGCTCGATTTCTCCCCGGAAGGTAGAAACAAACAAACTTTTTTCTACAACATACTTACCCCTTAGCAAATGAAGGGCATGAAGATATTGAGATAACTTATAATTTTAATCATCACCTAATTTTTTCTTTATTTTGGTGACAGAACTGACAATGCAATCAAGGATCACTGGAATGGAATGAAGAGGAGTTTAGATATAAACATGCCACCTGCTTTTCCTACCAGAACTACATCCTCTGAGGTTAGTATAGCAAAAAAGAGAGACAGAAGAACATCATTACTGGAACAGAACACTTGTTCTACGGATCTGACCCTTGGAAATAGTAAATTTAGTACTACGAATGATGACTGTCTTGGGTTTACCAGGTATGCAAAAGTCCATAAAGTCGATCCATCAGCATCCCAAGATTTCATTTATGGGACTTCATCCGATGATTTGTTTTTAAGTCTATCAATTTCAGGATTTAGTGATGGCTGTTCTCAAACAACTGCGGAACACTTGGTTTCCAGAACTCCAACTTATAACTCTGTGTGTTACAAACCACCAAAACTCAAGAATTTGACCAGTTCCTTAGAAATTGGTGAATCTGATTCTCCGAGTACATCCAACAGTTGTAAGCAATCAAATGGTCAAATCTGTTGTTCTTACCCCTTGATCTTACACTAAGTAATGACACATATACTTGTTTTTTTTACCTGTAAGACAGCTGTGTTTTTGGAATTGCAAATGGTGTCAATAATAGAGTATTAATGGTTCTCATGGCATGTTTTGTATATTACTACTATATTTGGCCTTTGGGACCCACACAACAGAGAACTATCCTATCAATCTTATCCATTGTTTTTGGCATTAGTAGCTTTCCTAGTTTTTATATATATCCCAAGTATGTTATCTAAATTCTAAATAGTCTTTAGATAACGCAGTAGAGAAAGTCAATAACTCATTTATATTTTAATTAGAAATGTTACGTGAGTCTTAGGCATATGATCCTAAATTTCTAATAACTAATATGTATGCTTTTCACTAACAATTTAAGATTCTTTTTTATCTATACTTCTATGCTTCGATAATATAATTAGCTCAAGATCAAAAAAGCCAATATGCTTAATTCGACCCGATTAATTATTGTAACTTTTTTTCATACCGATGGTACTTGACTTCCACCAGAGCAATCAACAACGTCCAACCCTTGTGATCACAACTTCCAACCCTTTTGATCACAACGTCATAGTTATAACTTATTATATACGTCCAACCCTTTTGATCTTGTTGATCACTTAAAAACTATTAAAGCTATATATGGAACACCCTCATTAGTATTACGCACAATGCTTTCCAAAATTGTGTGTGGTATGCCAACAAATGAAATTTTCTAATTGCAATCTGGATCAACGGAGTTCCCTATGATGTTAGGCTATGTGATAATCATAGAGTTAGAAAGGGTGTTTGGCATCTTATAGGGTTACTAGGCAGAATGGAAATTGAGTACCTTATCTTTTTTCTTTCTTTCTTCTTTTTTTTATTGTTTTTCTTGGTGTTGTGGGGAACTAAACCCATCATTGTGAGACACACCCATCATTGTGGTTTACATCTTTCATTTTACATCAATATACATAATATTGGATAAAGATGCAATCATTTCATGCGTACGAATGAAAATTGAGATGTCGTATACGGCAACGAAAGCGAAATATCCCTTTAAGCGGCTGAGGATTTTTTAGAAATATCATAAAATTAATTTATTATAAAAAGTTGTTGAGTCCTAAGACAAACCAATTCATGAGTCTCGAGATAAACCAGTAACATACATATAACTTGTTAAAAGCAGTCTTGAGACTGTAACCTCAAGATCTTATTTTGACAATTAAATCGGTACATGTATAAGTAACCACATATGAGTTTATATTATCTACAAAGATTCAAAAATAATCAAATATTGTTTTCTAAACAACACTGAGATTTTCTTGGATAAAATTTTGTTCATAAAGGTTAAAAGACTAGGATAACGCATTACACATGGGGTTGTATTTGAAGATTTAAATATAATCATACACTTTTATAAAAAAGTATCTTTTTTTTCAAGTAACTAACACTTTGATTTTTTATAATACTTTTAATTTTTGTAAATGGCTAGAACCTATAAAAAAGTAATTAAAAATAAATTTAAAATATTGCTTATCAGATTATATGTACTAGTTTATTTAATTAAAATGTTATATAGACAAATTTAAATTTATTAAAATTATTTTAAATCAACTGTAACGGGTTTAAATTATTTTTAGTTAAAAATTGTTAAAAGTGAGAAAAACAATTCGTTAATCATTTTTAACGTCTGTAAAGATTTTGGTTAAACATAAGTATGAAAACCCCTTTAATTAGGACGTAATAGTTTTAAATTTTAACACTCTAATTATATTCACATCAACGTATTTTTAGGGAATTCACTTTTAATCCTCTTACAACTATACAAATGGTTATATTGTAACGTATCCAGTTATTTTTGTTTCCGCCACGTATTATAAATATAGTGCGCGCTTATCCCAAAGAAAACAAACTGACCTTCTTGATTTGCTCAATCTCTTCTCTCGCATTCACTCTGAAAACAACCGTTTGTTCTTCCATTGCTGCAATGGCTTCATCGATTTTGGTCACCGGAGGTGCCGGATTCATCGGCACACACACTGTCGTTCAACTTCTCAATCAAGGATTCAAGGTCACCATCATCGATAACCTTGATAATTCCGTTGAAGAAGCTGTACATCGAGTCAGAGATCTAGTCGGTCCTCAGCTCTCACTCAATCTTCAGTTTCATTTGGTATGCTTCCTTCAGTTGATTGATTTTATCTGATTGTTTGTTTACTGGATTTGTGTGTGTTTTTGACGAGTATAATGTAAGAACTGTAGAGATTTTAGAATCGGAAACGAAAATTGACTATCGGATGTGCAAATTTGTGAAAATTATAGATATTCTGAAGAAAATGAACTCAATAGGAGAGTTGATTAAAGCTTGTGTGGATTCGTGTGTGTTTTTGACGAGTAATGTGAGAACTGTATAGAAAATTTAAAATCGTAAACGAAAACTGACTATCGGATGTGCATATTTGTGAGAATTATAGAAATTCTGAGAAAATGAACTGAATAGAAGTGTTAATTGAAGCTTGTGTGGATTTGTGTGTGTTCTTGACGAGTAATGTGAGAACTGTATAAATTTTAGAACCGAAATGAAAAGGAAAATGAAAATTGACTTTCAGTTGTGCGAGTTTCTACTTATGTAGTCTTATAAGTTTGTATACGGAGATGAATTCCTGGAATTATTGTGGATTTAGAAGTTCGAAGCTGTAATTTGCGATTGTTTACTGTATGATCGTGTGTTTAGGGTTAATTATGTTTAATTCTGTGTGTATTATTGGTAATCGGAAGGTTCAGTGCCCTAAAACCTACAACAACTTATCTTCAAAGAATTGAGTCTCGAATTCTTATGTTATTTAAGAGGTTTCTTTTAGGATCTTACAATATTCAGTTTAAAGTCTTACTGTACTTGTGTGCTCTATTAATTATGTATGTTTTATTATCAAATACTAATTTGATTAGAAAATAAGCAAGTCAAGAAGTATCTTTCATCTAATCTAACCCTATATCCATAGTAAAATAAGCAATTAATCTGTGCTACATCTTAATCTGTGCTACTTACATAATCAGCTAATGTTTATGAGTCTTGCCATTCAAGAACGTTAGTACTTATTAATAATGTCATAAGCAACCAGGTACAGCTTTTTGTTAGAATTCCTTAATCTTATACTGAATTTGGTGGTACTTGTTGGCTGCAGGGTGATATCAGGAATAAGGAGGATTTGGAGAAGTTGTTTTCCCAGTATAAGTATGTTAATTTTCACACGCTATTTTTAAATTTGACACAGATGGTAATTGAATGAAGACATGGATTCTATAATCCCTAAAACTAATGTAATCTAGGTTTGATGCTGTCATACACTTTGCGGGGCTCAAAGCTGTGGGTGAAAGCATGGCTCATCCATTTCGTTACTTTGATAATAATTTGATTGGATCAATTACCCTGTACCAAGTTATGGCTAAATACAATTGCAAGAAGGTCTGTCTTCAATCTATAAGTGGTTTCAAATACTTTTCTTTTCATCTGCCTTCAATTTTGTATTCATATAGATGTTGTAACTTGTAACCCTAATCTTGGTTTTGTCTTGCAATGATTACTATCTGTACTGACCTTCGATTGTTGGGTGTGCAGTTGGTTTTCTCATCTTCTGCAACTGTGTATGGTCAGCCCAAGAAAATTCCATGTGTTGAGGACTTTGAATTGAAGGCAATGAATCCATATGGGCGCACAAAGGTACTCACCTTATAGATGCTATGTATTCTTGTATCTTGACCCTTTTTTATTACTTGATTGTAGTTGTGTAAGTCAGTTTTAAGCTTGAAGTTTAATAGTAGCCTGTTTTTTTGGTTTGGTTAGCTGTTTCTTGAAGAAATTGCTCGAGATATTCATACTGCAGATCCAGAGTGGAAAATAATTTTGCTGAGATACTTTAATCCTGTTGGAGCTCACGAGAGTGGGAAACTTGGTGAAGATCCAATTGGCATCCCAAATAATCTCATGCCTTATATACAACAAGTAGCTGTTGGTAGATTGCCCGAGTTGAATGTGTATGGTCACGATTATCCCACAAAAGATGGCACTGCGGTATGTAAATTCCGAATTGAAATCTCATTTGGAAATTTAGTTATATTTATGCAGTGTAAGATTCACTCTGGGTTGTATACTCAGAAAATACAGAATTGGGAAAATCAACTGTATTAATAAAGCATGATATGGTTCGTTATGATTGATAACAGGTTCGTGACTACATCCATGTTATGGATTTGGCGGATGGTCATGTCACCGCACTTAAAAAGCTTTTCACAGATCAAGATATAGGTCAGCAACAATAGTCATTTAATTTACATGGTAATCATTTATCATCCAGACTGTTTTTATGCTGACATATATCATGCTCTTTAGGTTGTTTTGCCTGCAACCTTGGGACCGGTCGTGGGACCTCTGTTCTTGAAATGGTCACTGCTTTTGAAAAAGCATCTGGAAAGGTCCTCGAACCTTTAACCATCACTATCTCACAATCCATCACATTAACTTGTACATTCTGTCACTAACAACCTTTCTATTTTCAGAAAATCCCTATTAAGCTGTGCCCAAGAAGGCCAGGAGATGCAACAGAAGTTTATGCCTCTACTGACAAAGCTGCAAGGGAGCTAAATTGGAAGTATGTTATTAGATGCCTTTTTGTTATGTTTTATTTCATTTTTGGGGTGTGACAATATTAGAGTTTGATCCTTATTTGCCCATTGACGCCAATTGATGGTATTTCTTTGGTCTACTAGATTCTTTTTTCTTATCACTAAACGGACGGGTTGGGTAAGGGGTCATAATGGGTACGGGTAAAAACAAGTGCTATATGTTCGGGTTAAAACAAGTCGGGTTGGCCATCACTTTTTAGTTCAATCTTTAGTTTAATGAATCATGTGAGGAAGGGAGTGTATTGTAGTTTAAGATATTTTATTGTGTTTTTAACAGGGCAAAATATGGAATTGAAGAGATGTGCAGGGATCAATGGAACTGGGCGAAACAGAACCCGTGGGGATATAAGGAGCCTCCAACCAAATAATATGGTAGTTGCATGTGTTTCTTTGGTTGAAATAACATTGTTTTAGCCTGAGTCGAGTCTAGTCAAGTGGCCACTGCTAGTCAATAGCTTTAGTTAACCTCAATATCATTTCTGATGGTTGTTTAGTAGTTTTGTGAATATTATGATTTACTAAATGCTGAAAGTCGAGTCAAGAGTACACTGCCTGGTTAAGTCATCATGGATTAATAAATTTGCGTTCATGAGAAGCTAATGTATCGACAAGTTTACTATATTCAAGGGGTAAAAAGGATAAATAAAGAGCAGGGGGTTGTCGTGTAAATTCAAATAACTAGTTTTTTAAATGGCTTATTTGTTTACATAAAATAACTAGTTCTTTTAAAATATAAAGTGTTATAGTTTAATTATTATCTCTCAAGAAAAAATATAAAGTTTTCAATAAACGTGACTTAAGTTTTAACCAGATAAATAAAAGAAGTAAATAGAATGCTTGGTGCCTACGTAAACTATACCAATGGACAAGTTTTTTACTGGAATTAACATACAATTTAGTAATTGATTTACCTAAAATGTTGTCAAATTGGGTGGCCTAGCTCTATTTGCATACATGTTTTCTTATTTTTTTTAATTCAGCTCTTCTAAATATAACAAACTGTTTGCAAATCGTTGGTTTCAAATTCCTTTTAGTCCAATAATATGCGTAAAATGATAAAGAAAACATTTCATATTAGAATTTTAAGGGGGTAACAGAGATCCACCATTTTCTCTTCAAAAACAACCACCACCATCAACCACCAATGTCCACCGAACAAAGAGTCTCATGGTCGGATTCTTTCTCCGAAGCCCAAACCGCCATCCAGACCCTCTCCACCATCCTCTCCTCCGTCCCACCGGCGGTCTCCTCCTCCGACACCCCGGCATTAGCCCTCCTCAACGACCCCGAACTCGCCGCCCAAATCTCCGACCACCTCCGCCAACCCGACTCCGGTGCAGGAGACAACCAACTCTGCCGCTGGCTCTATGACACCTTCCACACCTCCAAACTTGACCTCCAACTCGTCGTCCTCCGCTTCATCCCCATCATCGCGGGAGTCTACCTCTCCCGCATACCCCTCAGGAAACCACTTGCCGGTTTTGAGGCGGTCTTGTTGGCTATATACGCCCACGAGACCGCCTCGCGTAACGGGCAAGCGGTCACTATAAACATCCCAGACCTCTCTCACCCCAGTGTCTACCATGAAAGTAGACACCCGTATAAAAACGAGCTCAACCTGGTTGTGATCTCACCGGCTTTGGAACCGCAAGGAACCATCCGATCCACCAAGAGGGCCGGGATCATCGGGGTGGCACTCGAGCTATATCATAGCAAGATCATCGAAATGCCGGTTCAATCAAAGCTCGAGTTTTGTGAGTTCTGCGCCATTTGGGCCGGAGAAGATGGCGAATTCTATAAAGACTTCCCAAACGATGATAAACAGGACGACGACGAAAAGGGAAAAGACAGGGAAACGAAGAGGGAAGGGAGGATCTTGCTGCCATGGGAGATGCTGCAGCCAATTTTGAGAATATTAGGGCATTGTTTGATGGGTATTAACAAGAATGACAAGAAGAACAAAGAATTGTATGAAGCTGCATGTAATGCATGCAGGAGTCTGTATGCTAGGGCACTGCATGATATCAACCCAAAGGCGATTTTGGCAGTAGGGAGTCTTCTTAAGCTTATCAACTACCAGAAAACTTGTGTTGATCATACCGAGTTACCGCTTACCAGAGTCATCCATCTTTAAACAGAAGATGATGATAATAATAATAATAATACTAATAATAATATGTCTCTAACCAACTCGACTACACAACAATTTTGTTGAGGTATTTATAGCGCTAGCTACTAATAAAGAGGGTGTGCCTCTGACGAGTATACATGAAAACTATCTAGGATATGATGTGCATTTCTTGAAATTTGCTTTATTCGATCTATTATGTTATCATTCAAGAGTTGTATAATGTTTAGTGTTATATAAATGCTCAAATCCCGTTTGCAAGCCTTCCACTGCCCTCAACTATCTACTAGTCTGGTCCCTCCCTCCCCCAATCCCCCTGATTTGAGAGTGAGTGTACGTTGAGACTTGAGAATTTGAGATTATCATGTCTAGATTCTTTTAGGCTCTTTCATGGTCTCTCAAGATGTTTTTGTTGCTTTGTTTCTTCTTGAATTTTATAGTGTGTGTTAAAGAACTATGTGTGATTTGGCGGCGAATACAACACCTAAGCCGGTGAATTTTAAGGTATGCACGAGACAATTCAGATCCATTTAGATATATATTATATTATAATTGGTCATAAATTATGAGTTTTCAGTTGTTAAGAACATAATACCAGCTTTGAAGCTTTTTAATTGGTAAAAGACTAAAGTCTTGAATCTGCATTGCTACCGGTTTATCGGTTTTGCATCATTTTGCTTATATTTGTCATTGTAGGGAGCAAATGTCAATTGGTTTGTGTATACCTAATTATTCATTATGAATCGGTATATTAGAATATGAAAATTACATAAGAATGAACAATTCTTACCGATTAAAACCCGAAAATTACATAAAAATAAACAATTTTCGTCACTTATAACCCGCCATGAAACGCTAGGTACTTACTAGTATATTAGTACAGAGGACTAAACGAAATGCATTATTATATTCTACTGGTTGATGACACCAAAGCCTTTTAAAATTAAAACAAAAGGGCTGGTCAAATTTTCAAATAAACTAATAGTTTTTCTTTTGGACTGGAAGTATACTAATAGTTAATAAAAATACATAACATTTTTTTATTAAAATTATCATTAACATAAAACATTAAAATCACAATGCCATCAACCGGACTTGAACACGAGACCTCATCCCATAGTTGCACCATCACCTTCACCAAATGCTTAAAACCAGTGATCTATATCAACTATGCGAGCTTCATATACAATTTAAAACTATATTTATCATCTTTGACAACATATTCAAACCTGAACATTCTTCAACCAATCAAATCAATCCTCAAATCCCAAATACATGTTTAATTCATTCACCAGAATCATCAATTGCAACTCATCTTCAATTGTTCTTGTAACTTGTTCTTCAAAGTTGATTTGATTTTGGGTTTAACATCATGATTACTACTGCAACTAGCATTTACAAAGTCTTCATCATCATACATTTGGCATGAAATCCTTTTTCCCCCTTTACAAATCCCACCCCTCAAATCAACTTCACATTGCATTTCAATCACCTTTTTACCACCATCTCCGATCGTAAAACGTACCTTCTTCCTCTTCTCCGGCAACTCACTGATTCTCCGATCTGATTCCGTCGTCAAAAACCTCTTCTCCCATGCGATTTCACCTCCAATCGGTGCCGGAACAACTGTTTCTTCTCCGGAGACGGCGATTTTGGGGAAATCCGGCAGCCACCGCGGAATGTGCTTCCATTTATCACTCTCGCCGGAGAAACACGGCGGAATTGACGGAATCGTGTGGTGGCGACGGGGCAAGGGTTTTGCAAAAGGAATTTCGTGAGTTGAATACACGAATTTCATCGTGTTGTGGAGGATCGATGAATCGGTGAGTGTGTTTAACCGTCGTTTGAGGTCGGAGTTTCCGTTGAATCCGACGTTGGAATGAAGGTCTTCGAGTGCACGGATGACGTCGAGGAGGTTGCATTCTGTACGGCCGGTGGAGGTGGCGGAGGTAACGGCGGAGATCGCCAGTGATTGGAGGTACCGGACGGCGACGCCGGTGAGGGTTTCTAGGGCGGTGGTTTGAGCGCCTTCGTATCCGACGGAGTTGCAGATCTGTGCGACGGCGATTCTAACCACCGCCGCGTGGAGGTCCGACGATTCGGAATCAGTACTCTTCGATGAAGATGATGATGATGATGATGAATCTTTGATTTTCTTCTTCTTCGTCTTCTTCATCTTCATCGTTGCGAGGGGATTCAAAACCCTAGTTCACCTTTGGTATCTATCTGTTGAAAAAGGGTTTTTTTTTTTTTTTTTTTTTTCCTGAAATGGATAGTGGGCTGTTTGGTCCTGTCTAGTGTCTACTCGGGTTTTGTTGCCATGGCCCAATTTTAATAATGGGCTTCTGCTGAACGGTTTGAGTCCAATTATCTAATAATCACAATTTTTGAAAGATTTAAGAGACTAAACATGTTTACACAGTACCAATAATAGTCATCATTGTTGATTAAAACCATTGAAGCAATGATACATATTTAAAAAAATGTCTCCAAATTGTCTTGTGTTTATTAATTGCAATGAGGGCGGACCTCAGAGCAACAGTTGTTGCTTTGTGATATTGAGAACATGGGTCGAGCCATGAAAAACAATAACCCGCATAAAATGTAAGGTAACCTTGTGTACGTTAGATCGAAAAAGGTTAAGATTCTGCATACCACTTGATACTTCCTTTTATTTGGTGTTTTCAAACGTTGGGCTCCGTTAGTCCAACTCAAATACTTAATGATCAATTACTACGAAAACTGTAGGTAGCCCATAACCGACACCCAGCACAACTGAACCTTACAACAACCGAAAAGCCAGTCATTTCTTGAGACCAGACCCGACGTTTTGTCTTACGCGAGAAAAACCCAAGTGAACTATTCTAAGTTGGCTTTAGATGGCTTAAACAAACTTATTGACTATTACGATGATAAATATACACTTTTATATAATAGTTTATTTAAAATATAATCGATCAAATTTTCTAATGTGCTTTAATTGTATTATTATATCATCAAAAAGGTTAGGTCAATTGTAAATTATTATACTTTGATTTTGGTCCCTATGTGATACATGTATCCATTTTAATCCCCCGTACATAAACTTTTTTACTTTTGTTCCATTGTGATACATAAGACGACCGATTAGTGCAAGAGCCGATAAAATTAATATGTGGCATGTATTCAACTTTTAAATCTTAGTGTGTTAGCTTTCATTATGCTACATAAACTTATAAGTTATGTTCTATCAGGTATGTATGGTCGAGTCGTTTGGTATGAGTCAACAGACGATAAGACGATAACCCTGGTTAAAAACACTCATTTGTATGTTTGTTTTTAAAATTTTAGGAATAACTACAGGTTTTTCTTATTTCAGTTAGTGCATTTGAATTACCATCTCCCACTGCCTAAAACCTTAGAGAAAACTACAATGTTTTTAGCTGAGTATAGAGATACAATATTCATTTAATATATTTATTCCTTGTATTTTTGTGAGTTAATAAATTTGAAAGAAAGAGAAAAAAATAATAAAAAATGATTAATGAAATATATTTAAATTGAAGTAGGGACAAATAAGAGAATAAGATGTGAGATGTGTTTTAAAATATGAACAAAATTTTAAAAACAAATGTGTCTTTTAATTAAATTATAAGAATAAGGAAACTATGTTTTTTTCTTGTTTTCCAACAATTTTTTCACACGTAATCTCATTTAATCTTACATTTGTAAATATTTAAATACATACTATTACAACACTAATGCCACTAGACTACAAAACCGTAGATTCAAAAAAGTAAGAAAAATGTCATAATACAAACAATGGTTAGATACTTTTGAATTTTCAAAATCTGTCATCATCAAGTGTGTATATGTCAATATGTTGAAATGTGTTCATAAATACAAATGTTATGTTTTAATGTAATGCCAGTCTAATTGATAGACACTTTTTGCTTTTAAATGACAGGTCTCATGTTTAAATACAGATACATAATAGATTAGTTTGTAGTATTTAAGAGTTTGATAGTTTTAGGTTAAAATTAAATTCAAGTTTCAAGTATAATCTTTGGATTTATAAATTATTATATCTATTTATTATGCTTCAAAACATCACAAAAACACTGCGAAAAACATACAACTACAATCACTTCTATTAATGAAATAAACAATGTAACATATCGGCTACTCATGTCTTCTTTAGCTTATGCTTTGATACTTGTACATCAAGGACACAAATTTGTACAATTAGGTACAACTTCTAATCTACATTGATGCTGGTTCTTGCATCACATCATCTGCTTCTCCTCCAATGGCCACACGTTTCGCACCAATCGACACCCCAAACAACCGCGGGCACATCGTCTCCTCCACCGCCGCATCTCCACCGTCAGCCACCTTCTCCGGCGACTCTCCGGCGTATATCTCCGGTTGTCTCGCTATGAAATTCGACATCATAGTAACAACACTGCAACACATACTACGTAGATGATCCAATTCGCATCTCAATCTAGAGTTTTGCTCCTTCAATCGCTCGTTTTCTTCAAGGAGATGTGTTCTTGAGGTACAGTTATGGCCGTTGATCATCGTAACGATCGGTGATGAGTTTGATGATCCGCCGAGCTCGTCACTTGAATTCCCCGGAGAAGTCGCCGGAATCGGCATCGATAGTAAAGGAATCGCGGTTGTTACCGCCGCCTGCACCGGCGGTGTCGCCGGAGAAATTGTGATTTTCCGACGGTGAATCTCCCGGAGAAGAGATTTCTCACCTCTACGAAAGTAATCGTTAGCGAATTCCCAACGATCCGATACAATTTTCCTGAATCCCTACATTCATTCAATTATTCAAACACAAATTAGAAAACCTAACCGTAACCAAACTGATTATTCGATCTAATTACTCTTCGATTGAGTTGTTAGTTCTTACATAGGTGTTTAGCTGACGAATGAAGCTGGAGAAATTGTTGTGTTTGAAGTACTTCGGAAGCAGATCTCGAGCGAATTCAGCAGGACGCCAAACAACGAACGCGTTTCCAGTTTCGTTCCACGAGATCATATCGTCGGACGACGGATCGTCAACGAGCTGATACGTTTTAGTCAGAAAAGGCGTCGGAATCGTCCTCTGCGACTCTCCGACGGTCAACTCACCGGTCTTCTCCACCGGTGATGCCGCCATTGATCCTGTTACAGATCACTAACAACAACATCACAATCAATGAATCAAATCGATGCATATTTCCTAAGTTGAAGC
Organism: Flaveria sonorensis; assembly: GCA_025506505.1. Taxonomy (NCBI): domain Eukaryota; kingdom Viridiplantae; phylum Streptophyta; class Magnoliopsida; order Asterales; family Asteraceae; genus Flaveria; species Flaveria sonorensis. The sequence continues at coordinate 152,027 of JACCIY010000522.1, read as the reverse complement.
TCTCTGAGATTGATATTGAAACTGAAATCGAATTAAGGAAGAAAGAGGTTGAATACAGAATAATCATGCTCTACCTGAAGTGTAGTCGCCGGAGGATTTCGCCGGAGCTGAAGGAAGACGACGGAAGAATGGAGGGTATTCTAGAAGATTCTTGGTGGTGGGAGTAAACAATTTAGGTGATAGCAATGGCTGCCGCCTGGTCGTGGGTTCGAGAAGGATATTTAAAGAACATATCTGGTCCACAAAGGAAAAAGCGTATACAAAAATCTAGAAAACTTCTATTATTATATATAATATTACAACTGATATTAGTTTTTTATTATGTTAATTGATGAGATTTCTAAACGTTTTAATTCTTTTTATGTTATTTATTTTTGATATCGTAACTTAATGATATTTGTCCTTATATCACGCTTTTTTCAAAAGATATGCTTTTTACGGGTTTAAAATATTGCTAGAGTATGTATCATGTAGGGTTTGTTTTCTTTTTAAGTATAGAGATTGTTGTATTGTAATTACTTTTACGATTTTTAGATGTTTATTTGAATGAATATTGATTGTATATTGATTTTTCTTTAAAGTAATATGCCTTTACTAAATGGTATTTGTATTTAAAGTATAACTTGTGTACATTTGTTTGAAAAAATCTTTTATTTTATTCTAGACACTACCTTTTACATGATATTTCCCCTTTAATACTTTATTAACTAGTTATTTATATCCAATTATGATGAGATATTGCAATCTAGATTGATCACTAGAGTTTTTAATTTATATAATAGTCAAACAATGTGAATGCTCTTAGGTTCAACTCTAGCAACAAGTAAATTGACATGGTGAATATAAGGGGTGTGTGAAAAATAATTATAAAAGAGTTTTTTTTTTTTTTTTTATTTACAGTTTTGTGTTCTTGTTGGTGGAATGAAAGAGACGGACATTATAGCTGTAACAATATCATAAAGAGTAAAATATAGTTTATTTTAAGAGTCGGCCTATCAAAAATCAAATGGTTCAATGACACAGAGCTATCTATGATAAATTTTCTCCGGCCAAAATGAATATCAATTTCAATATATTTAGTACAGTGGTATGGATTTGTGTTAGTGAAAATATATACTGATATGTCATTATCACAACAGACAAAGAACTATGGTAGGTAATGGAGATTAAAGCTCAAGCAACAAATTATGAAGCGACCATGTCTTCGACATTGCAATAGCTAATCTCATGATATTCAACATCTAACACTTGATCTAGATATGATAGTTTGACGCTTAATGAATATGATGATATGTTAACTCTCAACCGAACAATGCGTCATTCGGCACCATCCACAATTTTCATTTAGAATATATTATGAGATGGGGGGTAAACTATGCGTGATGCTGCATATCATGATCTACTTTTCTTTGAATGTTAAGTATGATGCATTTTAGTGTGTTGAAGTGTTGTTCTTGAGAGGATCATCCATATGCAAACACACACACATATATATGTATTGTATGACGTAGGAGTGTTTTGGAAAATTGCCTAATCTTTTGTAACAGTTTGATTATAGTTCTCCAAATTACAAGGTACCTTTTTATTTTTATACTAGCTTTAGTAAATCCGTGTATTACACAGGTCGAATAAATAAAATATTAATATAATAAAAATTAATAATTATAAAATGATATTCAAAAATATGATATGACTGAAATTACATATGAGAAATGATTATAAATAATAAAACAGTGCTGTCAACTTTTTAAAATTTTGTTTTTAAATTTTTTTCCAATAAAATAAACATTTTGTTCTAAAACAAACCGTATAAAATTGTCATTTTTAAAATTTTCTTATTATAACTCCCAAATTTGATTATTTTTGGTTTTTAAAAATACCAATTTTAAAATATTTCGTATTTTTTAAAAAGTTTTACGCTTTAGAAAAATTTAATATTTTATAAAAAAATATTTATTTAGAAATAACATTAATGAATAGATTTCTTTTTTAATTTATTAAATCTAAAAAAGTATTAAATAATATTATTAATTATTAAGGTAATTATTTAATATGAGAGAGAGACGAGAAAATTTTGATGAGAATGATTGTGGTGTTGTCACGTGTCATCTTAAATTACTCTTATATTATAACATGAAGATTTTATTTCGCAATGCTAACATTTTTTTGGATATTTATAGTAATAAATGAGGTAGTTTATAGGTCGAGAATAGAGTAGTAAACAATAAAGACCAAGTAGCGACATATTAAGACTTCCAGAACCTATACGAGATTTTTGATGTCTGTTTGGGGAGGGAGGAGAGGCACGTCAAGTGAGGAAATAAATTAAATTTTAAATTACTTTCTAAAATATAATTCACAAATACATATTTGGTAATGACTGTTTTATTTTAGTTTTTTTAATTCATGATAAACCATAAATTTACCCGATCAATAATGAAATCTGACTGAATAAACGATAGCCTCTTAATAGTTAAACATGTTTCTAAAACTTATCCAATTAAAGGTTTTATAAATCATTATAAATATGTTTTTAAAATGAAAAAAAACATATTTTATCTCTGAGCATCTTAATAGAATCGTTAAGGGCTACCAAACAGTCATTTTACTTTGCTGGCAAAAACGGATTTGATGAATTAAAAACCAACTATTTTTTGTTTACTGTTTAATATACAAATTTTAATCACTTGTTGATAAACTTATAAGGAAGATTCTTTTAACTTAATTTTTAGATTATTTTAACTTAAATTTTGACGCCAGTACTATATATAGATGTTTGGATTTATTTTTTAAAATAAATTATACTTTCATCATTTAGGTTCGTAGTGGATTCCATCCTTAAACTAAGGAATTACAATAAACGTCTTTTACGTTTGAAAAATTTGCATGTTTCGTTCTTTCTTCTAATTTGAGTGCAAATGGTCTTTTTATACTAAAACTAAAACTAAAAAATATAATAACTAAGAGGCTCCACATAAATAAGCAAATAACCAATGACACCCTGTCGGCTGTCGCCACCCTCCGTTCTGTAAAATTGCTGGTGACTTCCTTCCGACGGCCAGCCAACAACCACCAACTCCACCTAAAACACAACCAAACATCTTTGCTCTCTTTCTCTATCTTTATAATCACATGCAATTGCAATCAACAACTTCAAAATCTGCAAATATCACCTTCTGTTCACACCTGTTTCCTCATCTCTCTTTACGTTCACACAACACCACCACCATCAGTACATGCTCAACTCTCTCGGTGAAATATATAGGGTTCTCAAACCCTCGAACCATCACAGATGGCGGTGTTTCCGGTGAACCATCGAACGACGGTGGTGGTGGTTTTCGATGAACCATCGTACGGTGCTGGTGGTGGTCTCTAAATTACAGTGAAGATGGAGAGGTAATATACCCTATTCTGATTGGATTCTTCATTTCCGGTGAACCATCATACGATGGTGGTGGTGGTTTCCAATTCACTGTACAAATGGTGGTGGTTTTCCAATTTATTGTACGGTGGTGGTGGTGGTGGTTGTTGTTGCTGCTGCTGGCGACGGAAGTGTGGTTGCACATGGGATGGGGATGCCATAAAAGCGTTTAAGGGAGAACTAGACGGCGAAGAGAGAGAATGAGAGATGTGTGTGTTAATTGTTATATTTAATATTTTTTTATTAAAAAGATAAATTGTTCATGTTACCTTCATGTGCAAGACACACGACTGGATTTAACGGACAAATTTAACATTCGTTAGAAGGAATTACGAAACCTGCAAACCTTTTTAAACTCAAAGGACATTTACTATTATTTCCTTAGTTTAAGAACGAAACTGAAATTTGTTACAAACCTAAATGACGAAAAATGTAATTTACTGAAATATAATCTAAACCTAAAATATTTAATTACATAGTCCACGATTAACAATCAAGAAATCAAAATTTTCAATGCAAATTTATTAGTTTTTCTAAAGATTAATAATGTCAGAAAAATATATTGAAAGAATTGAATAATTTTTCAAAAATTTATATGCGGTAACAAAGTTTATAATAAACTAAACGAAGAATTTACATTTAAAAAATTCAATTTCAGGTTTTAGTTTTAATATTATAAGTTAGTAAACATAATTTTGGACGCTAATTATTATTATTATTTTTTATTTTTAGTTTTTGAGATTTCATGAGTTAAAGAACATTCAAGTGCATCAAGCTAGTGCTTTGTAATTTTACATTTGTGCAGAGTTACAAAATGATTTAAAAAAACAGTGTTTGTAAAGTTAATTTTCGACATGATAATAATTAAGAATAATATTTATTTAGTCAATTTTAACTTTTCATTGATAAAGAATAGGCTATGACTTTTTCATAAAAAGAAATATTTTTTTATTTTAGACAGCTTTTGAATTTTAGAAGATGTCTTTTAAGTGCTTGAAAATAATGGCAAATGAAAAGCTTTACCTAACAAACAAATTTTTTTGGAAGATATTTCAACTACAATGTATTACCCTTTAATGTTCTTCTCATCATTTGAAAGGAGAAAAAAAGAACTAAACATTGGCCCATTAAGCAAAGAGTCTATTGATGTATAAGTAAGAAAATCTAATCATAACTCCATGAGAGTGTGCGGGGTAGACAACACTCCATCGTATAATGGGTGATATGATGCACGGGGTCGGTGCCTCGATGGTGAACACCATGACCGTGGGTATCTCCACGTGAAAGACTCTTTGTCGTGGGCATCTCCATGCGGGTCACCGCCCCTTTTGTCCTTATTATTAATTTTTAAATTTTAATTTAATGACATGCCAACTTATTTTTCTCTTAATAATTTGTATTTGTTAAACGTTTACAAAAATCTAAACATACATTTGAACTAAAAATTTTAATGAAATTGGTGTTTGTTCTTTAAAAAATTAATATTTGCTTCTTAATCAACTTGAAGTGAGGCATCTCTTTTCTATTTTTTGCTAATATTAATCTTATATCTAAATTACACTATTAGTAGGTTAGGGTTCAAATGAGAACCATTTTTTTTTGAGAACTATAAAACTAATATGAGCCACACATTTTACATCAAATGCAAATCACATGTCATTTCAACATTTTTTTTAAAACGTTCATAACTTCTTTTCACGACATTATTTTTACAAAAAAAAATTTCACCATTAATTTCAATAGTTTTTTATCTTTCCAACGCGTACCATATTGATATATTTTTTTTTAAATCGTCCACCCGTTATTTACACATGTGTAAATCTGTTTTACACATGTGTAGATACGATATTACATGTGTAAAATTAAGTTCATAAAAACGTGTTTTTTAAAAAAATTTATAAATTGTATTTTATTTTTTTATAAAAAAGGAAAACAAGAGAAACATTTTTATTTTTTTACTTTTTTTATTTTTATGTTATTTTTCGTTTTATAATTTTTTTAATTATGTTTTCACCATTTAACACTTTGCCTCTAAAAACTTATGCTAAAGTTTTAAAAAAAATGAGTGATCGTTTACCCTCCCCCTATTAATAATACTTAAAAATTAATATTATTATTTTTACTTAATAATAGAAAACATAAAGTTTTCAATTTCCTTGGTTGAACAACATAGAGCAAAGTGGAGTGCGATACGACGTTTATCATAGGTTGGAGTAGAATAAAGAATGGTCCAGACCCCATAGTTTTATCACAAAGATATATAATTGCAATCAATGTTGAATTGATTATATGTAGTTCTTTAACTTTATAATTTTGTTAGAGTTGATTATAAAACAATTATGTCAAACTATCCATCCACTCTTAAGAATTACGTGTTAAACATATAATTGCATTTTTTAACAATCAAAATAAATAAATAAATAAAAAATATTAATAATATTAAAAACTATTCATCTACTCTTAAGAATCAAACATTGCACAAACCCAAATGTGACAAACTCTTACCATCTGTGTAATATACTCGGTGGAAAACAGACCTAACCTACCATTTTCTGAAAAATTAAAAATGAACAAAATGATGATAAAAGAAAACCAAAAAATGCATGAATATACAACCAGAACTTGAATCAGTCATGAAACTGTGACTGCCAAATCATTACTGGAACCAAGACTCGGTCCATGAGCATGATTAGACCTTCTGGTTCAAGTACTGAAATAAACTGGTGTTTAAACTTTAGACTACCAAGCCTAATTTGGTTATACGGGGATCAACCTAGGTCCATCAGTGTACCTTTAAAAAACTTGGGTCACAACCATTGACCATAGTAGGTGGGTCGGAGCCTTCTTAAAAAAATCCCACACTCGACTACTTATGTAAAGGTCAAATGAATAACAGATATATGATATAACATTAGCCAGCAAAGTTGCCTACGAAACTCTATGCTAACTAGTGTGTTCATGTGCACTTGTACATGTTTTACAAATGAATGAATACCAAACGCCACGAGGATCAAACACAACATGAACTATATGAATGTGACACTGCTTATATGAATAAAATCCTCAGGCAGCAGGCAGTTCGGCGTGGAAATAGATACTGAAAATCTAGCTCCATCTAAATGAACCACTTTGAAATCTCTTCTTTAACAATCTAAAGCTACTATTACCTTTCTCTCCCCACCTAACGGATGCACTTCTTAGAAACTCTGCTCCCATGGCTGCTTTTGGAGTTGACTCGTATGATGGAGAGTCAAAATAATCTGCATGTTAAAAGATAAAGTCAAAATCCCCTGGAATACTTCAGAAATATAGGTTTCAATGTCATTATCTGTCCCGAAAGTAGGGCCAGTTGAATATTCATACTACATAAGCCACCAGTGGACATCCCACTCAGCAAAGAAAAGTGGTCGCCTTAGAGCAGAGAGATCCAAAAGTCTCACCAAGGGGGGTTTCGTAAAAGGCACAGGTAGCAAGGAAGGAAGGCATGATGGGCTGACGGCAAGTATGCCTGTTCACAACTAGGGCGCTTGCAAAAGGGAAGGGGAATCATATAGCAAAACGAGCTTCGATTAAACCCCCGTCCCCTCTTAACAAAGAGACTACAAAGGTTGATGAATGCTGCAGTGGGAAGTCAACTTGTTATACTAAAAAGAATATCATTTGGAAACCAAGGTCAAAAAGTAAACCTCATGAAAGTCAGTACTTCTAAAGGAGAAAGAAGGATATCCAAGGAGATCCATCCTCCATGGAACCATTCAGTATAAATAGGACAGCTAGGATCAGGTTCAAGGAGACGATCATTCAACAACATTTTCTTTCATCTTACCCTTATCTATTCCAATAGCACCTTACTGATTCTCGCCAGAGATTGAAGGCTAAAGGTTATTCTTTCTTAACAGGTTGCATCAACCCCGGGTCATCCACAACTGCTTGACTACATTCTCGTGGTAGCAAAAGTCTTTATAATAACCAGTGAGCTAAATACAACCATAACCATACATACATACATATATATATATATATATTAAAGTGATAATATCTAAATCTAATAGAACAATTTAGAAGTTCGTATGCAATTAAGAATACACTTTAGACCAATTTCGACCCGTTTGACCCACTTCCTTTAGGTTTTTTGTTTACAGCCCATTGCTGTTAGAAATAAAACATTACATGAACCAATCCGTCAATATGCAAATTGGTCAAAATTGAAACCTCTAGCTACAGGAATCTTCATGCCTTGAGTAAAATAATGTTAATCCAAGAACTTAACCCTCAGATGCACTCTTTGGATGACATTAACTGATTTTTTATGCAATTAGCTAAAAATAGACGTAGAAACTTTTCCGTATGGCGAAAATACATAAATTATGAAACTAAAAGCTGTAGAACAGAGAAATTACCAGAAGATGGAGGGAAGTGATAATGCAATTTTAAGAATTTGGAGGCTTCTTTATCCTTCATATGGCATAAAACCCGTACTAAGGTGTTAGCTTCATCTACAGATCTCTGTCCAAAAATACCATATCCAAATCCTGTGGACAAGTTATCACTTGCCATCATCAACATATGGATCACTGATTCAGCCTGCACAAACCACAATAAAAAAAATGCATGTAGCTATCAATTTTTTTATGATTAATTGACTAATTAAGAAAAAACAAAAAGTAAAATGTCCATACATCCAGAGAGAAAAGGCTCAAAACTTGATGGGCAAGTTTCGATTCCATCTCCACTAGTGAACGAGGAAGACCTTCCCCGTCAGCAACAAAAAGATCCTGGATCCAAAATTAGTATTATTCGTGTGCTCCTAAATGAATATATATACAGTCGGAAAAAATAGATAAAATGCACAAATATTTATTAGTTAGGAAGGTACAGACAAGAGTTGAGCTTCATCAAAAGAGCAATTTGAAAATATTAGAAATGAATTGCACACGTTATCTTAGTTTTAGCAACCAACTTTCAAAATGAATATATACAGTTGGAAAAAATAGATAAAATGCACAAATATTTATAAGTTGGGGGAAAATAGACGAAATACAGAGTTGAGCTTTATGGAAAGGGCAATTTGAGAATAACAGAAATGAACTTTACACGTTATAATGGCTTTAGCAATCAACTTTCAAATCGTCCATGTAGTTTGTAAAATTAATGTGTAAATTTAAAAAATTGCATTTTTGAGATCTATAGTTGCCATTATGTAACATCTGAGGGGTCCAAAACAGTACAAAATGAAACCCCCCTTTCTATCCTTACTCTACTCAGATGGGTTCGTCTTCTCTGCAGTTCGTCTCCTCTAGGGGTGTAAACGAGCTGAACGGGCTACAAGAACACCACCACCACCTATTTCATAGAAGGCCTGTCTCTTTCTGTTTCCTCAATTAATCAACCCCCATCGCCACCACTTTCTACCTAGAGGAGATGGTAGCTAGTGGCGGTGAACCTGCGGAGATGGTGGCCGATGGTGGTGAACTATGGAGATGACGGCTCTTGGTTTGTGGTTCTCAAGGAACAAAGAATAAAGGGTGGGGTGGTGGGTATTGGTTTTCTTAATATTAAGGGAGATGTCGTAAAATAATAATAAAAAAAGTAAACACAAGTTACCAAAAAGGACCATCTGTTTGACCACAAGGCACAAGCAAACAGTGGGGACCAAGAGTGTAACAAGTCAATCTTAGGGACCAAAACCACAATAAGGACATACCATAGGGGCTTTCATGTAGTTTTTTCTAACATAAACAAAACCACAAAAATGTAGATATGTTCAACGAAATCCCAATACACAATTTCAATTTCTTAATATACAAGCTCTAAAAATTCCTCATTCCATAAAAAGAAAATCATTACATTATAGAAAGAGATGGTCATTGTTAAATAAGAAACAAGTCACTAAATTTTAATTGTGAATTGTGATGGTCACTCTAGAAAGACGTGGGGTTCAACCCCACTCTGTTTCAACAAAAAAAAAAAAGCAAACAATGAAACAAGTGTGTTTCTTTTCCATTATCTTTTAACTAAAAAGGTACAACTGTTATTTTGAAAATATAACAATTTTTTGTGCAAAAGTTAGTGTTAGACCTTACAAAATGACAACTGCAAAACTCAAACACGCAACTTTTTAAAGTTAGACTCCAAAGGCGTTGCTTTTGACAAACCACAAAAACTGTTTATGTAATTTACTCTAAATCTTTTAATTCGTTTGGAAAGAATTATTAAGTGTCAACACATATGCCATGTAACACATACATATACAGTAAATTTATACAGAATATCATGTTAGCAATTTTTCAAAAATTATAAAAAAAAATTACTTGTTATCGGTTGAACAGGTCATATGTTGCTAAAATCAAGCAACATAAAGTAACTTCATTGCTAAAACTGGTAACTAAATGCAAGTTGGTTTCCATTTTGCGACTAATTTAAAGTTGCTTGTTAAAGTAAGGAAAAAGTAAAGTTCGATTTAATTTCCTGCAGATTCCTCGTCTACAATATAGGGATGCAATCAATATATGAAATCAATATCGTACCTTTAACATATTAAGGTCTTCTTCCATCATGGTGATATCTGAATCAGAAAATGCACACGAAGGACCTCCGTCCAGTAGTACCCACACATAGCCTTCCTATAAAATGGAAATTATTATAACAGAGTTTGAATAAAGGCCTTGCATAACAGCTCATGAATAAATGGAAAAAATATATATATATCATACCAGTGCAGCCCTACAGATACTAGCCACCACCATGTCTCTAAGTGTATCCTGAATTAGACCACATACTTGGTTGAGGACCTACAAAATCCTCATTTATATAATATATTTTCAAAACTTTGGAAACCATGGAACAGTAATTTTAATAAATTGAAGTGACAAGCACATGCATACACCACGCGGAGATGGTTTTATACACATACACACACAAAGAGATACATGTCCATATACATATATAGCGAGAGAGGCGCTCACACTATCAATGTGTGGAAGTAAGACTTCCAACCGCGCTCCTTCAACGGTACCATGATATAAACGGAAAAGAAATGAATCTCTCAGATCCCAGAATACAACTCTGGTTCCTACAAGTTCAATAAACAAAGAATTTACATGTGGGACCTGGCCAGCTAAACAATGCAGAAACTCCAGTCCTTGGATGATGCATAAAGAAAAAGAAGCAGCAGCAGGAGAGCAAAAAATTCATTCTTTCAGCTAAGCACAAGAAACAGAATGGTATGGCTGTCTTAATCTATAAGTTAACTTATAAAATAGTGACAATATCATGCCAAACCACCAATAGTCGACGTCAGCCATTATATGTGTCAAATGCCATAAATCAAATCTAAAGTTAAGTGGAAATTTCAATATGTAGATTCATGGCCAAAGTAAGAACAGAAGCACCACAAGGCTATTTGCAAATAGGAAGTTGATATCCTAAGAATAAAAACAAGTAATTCACATTTTCCTAAAATCAAAGAATGAACTTAGTTATACAACTCACCAACCAAGTCACAATTTTTTCTGATAGCAACAGCAATAGAATCCCTGATGCTGTCAAAAGTGGCTACAAATAGTTCATCAACTGATTCACTATCACGCATAAAATCTGTAGTTCCCATGGATAATTTAGCTGGATAGAACAGAATAATGTTAGAACTGTGAGCATTGCTTTAAAGAAACTTTACCTCAATGATCAGAAATCTAATGTTTTAGAAAAACGCTTTCACATCCACGTAGAAACAGAACTCACCGTCTTTACCAGATCCTACAGTAGACGCCCATGATTTTTTAATTCCATCTTCCAGTATATTAATTTGCTTTTGCATATACTGCATATCAATGTAACAATATCACATTACTAATCATGACATTATTGAGATGCTATGTAGATTAATAAGAATAAAGTTCCATTCTCCATGACCTAAGTACATAATATCTGAAAATTGAAGACAAGCAAATATTTGACAGTAATTATCATCATAAACAATAAGTTCAAGAAAGGCTCGACTCACTTCAAGAGTATTCAATCTGACGCATAGTTTGACAGCTGTCAACCCTTTCAATTTCTCATCTACCTCCTCTTCAAGAAGTACATTCTCTAGTACTTTTTTCTTGACAATCGGGAACATTGACTCCTTGTAACGAGTCAAAGGGGGGGCAGCAGGATATAAATGGTTCCTATCAACTGTGTCCATGTGAAAATAGAATACAAACTTAGATTGGCAACTAATATATTTAAGATAGAAACAAGACAAGAACATAAAAGGTACAATGACCATCAAACATTTACGTACATGGTCCACTATTAATCTAAATAGATGAGCAATAACAAGCAACAAGTAAGATTATTAATATATAAATTCTGGTTAATAGAAATGTGGTACCTAACTGGCTAACCAAATTTTGCAAATAGCCATCTAGAGCATGAAAAATTATTGAAAGCAATGCTTGCAAGTGCGAGATATCCATTGGCAGACTCAACCCGAATAAGTGGTCAACCGTCTGCAAAGCAAAGATTACACATTAAAATGTTGTTTAAGCATATGCTTGATGAAAACATGAAGAAACAAAAGAGACCAGAATATAGTGTAATTTGATCATGATTCGGATTTCAGCCTACCTCCTCCACAATTCTAAAAACTTCTACAGCTGAAGCCGCTTGCTTCTGCTGATTCGATAAAGGTTCCCAGACCTGTGACATGAGTAAAATAATATATTAGTGACATGGTGACAGCACATATAATATCTGTATTCACATCCTAAACAATTATATTGTTCATTCCCAAAACCTCATCGTATGAGGTAACGTGATTTTAATTAAGACTACAGAGATGAGAAAAAAACTTATCAACCATAAATTAGCTTACGAATAACAAATAATCAGAGTCAACAAAGTATAACTGCAACCTCAAGGTGAAAAGTACGTCCCGTCCACTCAAGTATGCGCTCGTGCTGTAAGATCAGCCAATCAAGAATGATTGGTCGACTTATTTTATGAATCTGCAAGAATTCAGGATGGAAGAAACATATTCATTATAAATCTAAGTATAAATCTAACGTTCTATAGATACTCTACAAGAATTAAAAACTTAATGTTGTGAGATTATAATATAACTTGTATCTACATTTCAACAAACTAATAAATTTAGTTGCATATAAAATTCACTTAAATTCAGCAAGTTAACTGAACTAGATGGTGTTTCCGGATCACCTTGCTCCTTTGTCATATGTTCAGCCCAGATGCTTCCAGTACCATACTTGGGTGAATTTCCAAAATATTGCAATTTGCAAAGCAAACTCAAGGTACAAAATCAATACACATCGTCTGCAATCCTACACTATTTCGGAATTCCAAAAGAATGGCAACCTAATTCTAATTCTGAATTCAACTTCTAATTAAAAACTTAACATGGATGTTTTAAGTTCTACTTAAAAAATATATATTATGATACAACATTGCTGCAGTTTAATATAGAAACCATTTTTTAATAAACAATCACAAAAAAGTTATTATGTTTTGGTTTACAAAGGTGATACATTTGAAACTTAAAAATCAAATCTGAACCTTTCTAGGACAGTGGGGTAATTTAATCAATATCAGTGGTGAGTATTGAAATCACTAAACTAGTTTTCTGCACATATTATTAAGTAGCTAGCTCATGAGCAGCCTTTGTTCCAAGGTATTAAGGCTCTGCAATATACTAACCTGGTAGGGTTCAATTTTATTAATACTAAGCAACCCAGCATCATTTTCTCCATCTTTCGAGTTAAATGCTTGAATCAAGCAATGCTCCAAATGATGAGCTGCAGAGAGCACTGATATAACATCTTCTGAATAGGATACATTGTCTAGAAATAGTTTCTACAAAAAATAATTATAACCAGATTATAAAGACTGGGGGAGATTGCCATGCAGATATACTGAAAAATTTTCAACTTAATCAGAAAAGGACAAACCAGTCTTTTCCCATAATATTGATGCAAATGTTGAGAGGCTACCATCCCTGCATCTGAACACCATTGAAACAAAACAGGTGAAAACACAGACAGTTCTCTTTCAGCGACTACTCTTACTTCACTTGCAAGCAAAGCCAATGGATGCTTTCTCTCCATTTTAGATATGAGATTTATGGTATCTTCTATCTGGCACTCATCAATATTTTAAAATCATTAAGACAACACCAGTGAAAATCAATTGACATAGTTGTATAAGGCTGGTTTATTAAGAAACTAACCCGACTGCAGGCGGCTTCAAGAGATCTCTCAACATAAAACCTAACCCTAGCTGCAGCAGCCTTCCCCGTAGCATTAAAATTTGTTAGCTGCACATTTAAGAAAACATGTGTTCACATCATATTTAAATTCGAGAATAAATCATTGTACCAAACAACAAACCATTCAATCATTTCTTAAAAAAACCTGATGAAATTTTATTCATAACCGAGGGTTAATGAGGAAGTACTCATATTGATCCAAACAGGAAATATCAAATATCTCAAAATAAAAGTAGGCCAAGAAAAGATACAACTAAAAGCATCTCTAACTGAAAGATTATCAGGGGCATAGTTTCCTTTCTATATTCATAAGGTTTTCAAAAGTATAGCATAGCAGATTCTAGTCCTCCATGAGATAAAAATATAGAATTAATTAATCAATGCCAATTACCAAAAAAGTATATGGACCAATTCTTAATCTTATCAGCTAACCTTGATTTCGTTGTCTGTACCAGAATTATCCATTCCAACAGCCAAGCCCAAAAGAACCAGCTTCCCAAAGAATACCGGCTTCTGAAAAGGGGATAGAAACAAAAGAGAATAATCATCAATAACTAAAGCCAAAAAAAGGGGGCAAGTCTTCAAGCTAAAAAATTTCACAAGGCAAACATTCAAATACAGAACATCATGAATCACCTAAAAGAGCTAATTACAGAATGGTAAAATGTGAAAAGAGTAGTCTGATGCCTTGGTCAGAAAACAGGAAATGACCTTACTGAAATGCAGGTGATAATCTTGCAGTCTACTATCACACCAGAGGTTAATTGCTCGGAATATCGCGGGCACCAAGCGCAGTCTAGTTTCAGTAGCATTGTCAGCAATTGTACACATTAGTGGGTCTGTAAATGCTTCCTCGTTTTCTTCCTTATGGTTGTCGGACAAAACATTCTGCACTTGAAGGTTTGCCTGATCGAGTAGTTGAAGTTCTTCTGTCTCAATGAACTTCGAAGCAAGTATATCATATTAGAATTCACAAACAATATTACATTGTAAGCAATTGCATTCCCAGATATATATATATATATATATATATATATATATATATATATATATATATAAGCTGCAAGCATGTTTTCACTCAGAGTTTGTTTTATAAAATTTAAGCTTATAGTACCTGCTGGAAAAGCACCCATCCATATAAAGCATCATGCATCTTCTGAGTTACACCTAATGTACCCCAAGTCAACTTGACAAGCTTTAGATAATCAGCATGCTCCTGTTATACGATCAAATAATGAATATCAAGAATCAGTTGTATCAAAAACAATAAATCCGTCCGCTGTGATTGACGCAACATTTATTACAAGGCACACAGATTATACCTCAATGAGCTGGCCTTCATCCAAAATGTCAAATACTCCAAACAACAACGTCACATATAGTCTTATATTTAAGTGATAACCAGCACTCCAGTAATTTGGTCCACCTTGAATATGAGAACTTCCCCGCATAGATGAAAGTGATGACGCCACCTGTCTAATTGCTAGTAGGACTTCAGCACGTTCAGCAGGAGTCATAATAACATTCCATTCCTACAAGTGCCAAACAACTAGTAAAAGAGAACGCTACACAGCTGTGTATTCTGTATTCTCATATATGAACTATAGTGTTTATTGTTTATGTAAAAGAAACCACATAAAATATTAACCGACCTCTGGATTTCTAATCTTGTCAAGTAAAATGCCAAGTTCTTGCATTTCAGGATAACTGACGGAAGAGAAGAGTTCTTCTAGAACATTTGCCTATATTAAACAGCTTTCAAATTAAAAAATAAACATCAAACTCAATACCAGTCACCCACGATCAAATCAAGTGTGCGGGTGAATTCACTCACTATTCACTAAGTTGACTTCCAATGATAAAACCATAGTTGTCAAAACCGACCTAGGCGCTCAGGTCAGGCAAGGCGCAAGAAAACCGTCTCCTGGCAGTCCAGGAGCTTCTGCAAACTCCGGCCAGATTCCGACCGGAATTCCGGTCATCTTCTGCAAACTCCGGCCAAATTTCCGGTCTAAAACATCCAAAAAAAGGCTTGAAACCAGCCTAAAAGGAGTTGCATTTGCCGGAGTTGCTTGAGTGAGTGAGGCAAAGGAGAAAGTTCAGAGAAATTATAAAAGAAAAAGATAAACTTTAAATGGGTGAGTCTAGCCTTGATGAGTCTAGCCTTGAATTTGTTTATATGAGCTGCTTTTGCTTTTGTGCAGTCAAGAAATGACTAGTCACTGTATAGTGCAGTTTACTTTTTAACTTTTACATTTTTTTTCTTTAACTTAATATGTCTAGATATATTTTCTTTTTTACTTTTTGTCTATTGTTTACTACTTTTGTGAGATGTTCTTAGTTACTCATTAAGGTTGTTTTGTACTTTTGTTGTATATAGAGTTAATGATTAGAGAACTATTATTACTGATACAACCTAAAACATGTTTAAATGCGCTTTAAAAAAAAAAAAAAAAAAAAAAACCTTCGCTTTTTATGCGCCTAGGCCCAAGGCTCACCCTTTGCGCCTTAAGTGCCCCTAGCGCCTTTGACAACTATGGACAAAACAGAGAAGTTTTAACTATAAATCAGGCAAGGTTAAGGTAATAACATAGCATGATACTTAACTACTGTCTACTTGTGCTTTATGCATCAGCACTGGACTCATTTCAAAAACTAAAAATTAGAAATTCTGCAGTATATATAAAGGACCATTCAAGGAAGATGGAGGGACTAAAAAACTAATTTGGTTTCTACATCTATCCAACTTACCCTTTTGGCCTTTTGTCATGACTAATTTTTATGCTAAGCTACTACAAACAAAAGCACAAACCTTAAGGTATCCAATAACAAGATACAATTAACAAAAAATTTAAGGGTACCTGGCGTTTCCTCCATTGTGTGTAAGATCTTTCAACCAAAAATTCATTCTGTTGTATGCCACTTAAGAGCTCAATTACGATTTGAGGAATATCAACCTGCACGTGTGATTTTCTCATGGAAAACAGCATCAACCTTTGCCTAATGCATTCATCCATTGCCTCTGAAATCTAGTGGAAAAACACAAATTATTCCAAAAACATTTAGTTTGGCTAATAAATGTAGGCTAATTAAGTCAGCAGACAATGTACAAAAGTTGATATAACCATCTCAGGGAAGTTGAAAAGCACCCTCTACACCCTTGTTCAGGCCAAAAACTCAAAGATATGTTTTAACTAATAAAGTAAGGGTCTAGCACACCAATACATAACTTTCATTTTTTAAGAAACAATATTTTTCTTCCAAGGCAAGTACACAACTTCAGTTTTAACAGAGTATGTGGGTAAGAATCTATGTACGGTTACTTGCATACATTGGCAAAAAAACTGGGAGTAAGTTACATACAATGGAAACAGTATTCTTCTCTTACATACAATGACATAAAGATGAAAGTATGTTACAAATCGATGTAACTAACTGAGAGAGTAAAAACTAATGTATTCCATACATGTTATTAGAGTTTTAAGCCAATGCACAAACATTGTTCTAACATCTGATGATGATAGATGAGAAAATAGCTCACCTGCATCTGAACTCGAATGTTGTCAATGTGCTCAAACTGGTTTTCAATAGAATGGGACCTGAGATGTCTTTTACCTCGCCTATTTTTCAACCCAGTCAAAAATCTAGAGCCCTTCTCTTTCTTTGGGTTCTCCAAAGAATGAATAGAAATCCTATTGTTTGAAATTGACAAAGGAGATAAAAGATAAGTGGAATCACATATACACATCATATTGGAAAGTGAATATGCACAGAATGTAAGAAGCAACTAAAAAAAATTTACATGACAAAATAACTGGAGATTGGTGTTTTGAGAAAGAGAGAGAGGGATATATATATATACACACACACACACACACACAGACACAGAGAGAGAGAGAGAGATTACCCAGAAAATGCAATGCATGAAAGCAGTACTTCATAGGCTGATTCCCGCAAGTCATCATCCGATAATCCTTAAGAGTTACTAAAACTATGCATCAGTCACTAAAAACAGAAGCCCTCACACTTCAACAATTGATAGAGCTTTAATAATGAATATGAAGACTATTACAAGAACAGAGCAAACATGAATAATTTACAAGAAAACAACATTATACTACGTCAAAAGATTAAACAATAACATTAGGTCCCATCACTGCATATGAGTATAAGAATAAAGAAGTAGCCAAAAAATACCTGTTCTTAAAGGTGGGAGTCCCAGAGAAGGTACATTAGTTTTCTTTGCAGACTTTGAACTTGAGGGTACTGTGTAGGAATGATTCACCCCTAAATCATTTCCAGAAACAGTTGCTTCTGAGCCATTAGAATAAAACAGGGGGGTAGATGAGCGTTGTCTATCATAATTGGTCTCAACTGAGGGTGGTGCACGTTGAGGTGGAGATCCGGCAGAATCTGGCTCAGACAGAAGAAAAAATGCATCTCCCTGTTGGGAGTGTATCTGCAAAAAAAAGCTCAAATAAACTATCACAAAACTGATCAGCTGAAAGAAAATGCTGTTTTTTTGGTAAAGACAATGGCTCTATCATGTTTATATCAATATCTACAAAATAGTTATTGTCATGGCTATTGTTGTAACGCAACCCAAAAACAAGACACAAAAAGAAAATGCATGTCTAAAGCATAATATATAGCAAAATGAAGGATTGCAAACTGCTTAATTAGTTGTTAATAACGTCAAATAATTAAACAAAAAAAAACTACGGAAGTAAAGAACACAAATAAACAGAAAATACTAATAAAAAACGATCTACTTAACAAGGGATAACTTCCAGAGTCCACAATATCTGCAAATAGCAAAGATGATAACCCTAATATGAACAATAGTCTGATGAGTTTTCTTGAAGTCAATTGCAAATTGAAAAATTCTAATACCACGGGATCTGTATTCAACCTTTAGCTAGCATCCATCAAAACCAAAACAAAATAACATCCTACATGGCAAAATGGAGTGTATAATGCCTGCAGTTTCATTTAATATGAGCACATATTCACAAACTGGTTATGCAATATACTACAAGAAAAGCAACAGTCGGTCAATTAGCACTTTAGCTGAAACAACAGAACTAGTATTGACAAAAAGGTGAGGCAAAATTGCAATAAGGATATACCATTTTTGGCAATGTTTCAAAAACAAAATCTGCAAGATAGCATAATGGTAAGCCATCACATCATCAATCAATAAACTCCTAGTCTTGTCTAGTTTGTTGTAACACCAGGAACAATATATTAAAGCCTTACCATTGTCGGGAACATGGATTCATCAATGTGCTTCGTGATTGCTTTAGAAACATCAAGCACTCCACCTGATCACAAGAAAATTACACAAATGCCAGGAAGTTTAGTCAAAGTAATGATAAAACAAAAGAAAATCTAATACTCCCTTTGTTCTAAAACTAGCATAAATTTCTAATTTTGAAAAGTGTGATGCTAAACATGAAAGTTACAAAGTAGTGGTTGCCTATCAACTTCAAAGTGTAAAAACTACCACAGTATGAGTGTGATTCTTCCTTAATATTTGCCACACTTGCCTCTTCACTAGTAGAGCATGTTTTAGCTTTAGAAAAGAAAAACGAAATCCATAACTAGAGTAAAATACATAATAGAAACGACATTAGAGAGTATAAATTGTTAAAATACAGAAATTTTGTCTTAAACTAATTCTTGTCATATAAAATTTACTTGAGACCTGTTATCTGTAACGTTGTGTAGAACAAAGGAATTACTCTAAAGACGTAACAAGCCACCTTTACAGACTTAACTAAACCTAGCCAAATAGAATACTCCCAAAAAGTTATACCTCATGCTCAACAACCCACCCCCCTTTTCAGTAGCCAATGACTTCTACCCATTGCAAAATCATTCCCCTTTATGTAATACCCTTTGATGTATTTGTGCTTCCATCATCCACCATGTTTACTTTAAATTTCAGAATCGACATATATTAAGCTTTCCATGATGAACATCAAACAGTACAGTTTACACAGAAAGTACCGCAAATTTTGACGGAAAAACCCTAGCAATTTCGCACCAAAAATGAACATCAAACTGTACAAAACAGTCCAATACATCAAAACTAATAACCATCGACTCATATACAATCAACACACCTTCTGTTCGCTCACAAAACTAACCTCGGCATCATCAACAACAACCTCAAAACAAAATTAAGCCAAACAAGTAATCAATCAACAACTTACCACCGGACTGTATGCACTCGATGACGTAATCGGCACTGATAGCGTCAAAATCGACACCGGAAGGACCAGAAGACGATCGGACGTCTGCAATCAAACCGGATGAAAGTATGAAATCGAGAAGCTTCCGGCGATCGTGACGGTAACGATGTAACAGTGAAGAATCCATACATACGTCGATCGAGAGAGTATTTGTATGTTGGATTCTCCGCTCATATGTATGTTGAAAGTAGCAATCAATGAATGAGAAGATGTTGCAGAGGCGCGAAGGTAGCAGACGGCGTAAAGCCGGATTGCTTGACCTTTGCACCTTTTTACTTTACTTTTTTATCCCTCTCTTTGAATGGTCAGCACACATATATACACAATGATAATAATAATAATAATAATAATTATAATAGTTGTTGTTAATGAGTGATTATTAAAGTAAATCTTTTGTAACGAACAAAATATCTTATGATATGATTACGATTTTGCTGGTCTTACGAAACGTGTGATGCGTATTATTAGTTTGTTATTCATTAATTAACTCTTTTCAATGGATAATAATTACACTCCTTAAAGATAATTAAAAGTTAAAATCGTCATATTTTGTTTTGTTTTTTTTTCTTGAACAGCGATGGGTGACCCTGATTCGGATTAATCGGGCCACATATACATTTCCTAGCCAGAAGCATACCCCCAACCCTTTTAGAAAGAAACTTATTACTAAGAAAACCATCTAGTTCAACTATAAGCATTTTAATTAGAGTGAGACTTGAATCTATGATCTTGTATATTTGCAAGTCATGGGTACATCACCTTAACCAGTTGTGCTAAGGATTATTAACGCGTCTATTCACAAACTTGCATCTCCGTATCGGCTCGACACGCATTTGGGGTTATCACTTCTCTTAACCCAACTAACATTTTTGTCTGGTGTGTATATAAATGTATCTTTTTCAATGAAAATGAGCATTCAGATATCATCATCAAACAATAGTAAGGATTTAAAGGGGCAATTATATACATTTTTATATAAACTTAATCAATTACGTATATACCCAATTCAAACTTTTAATTATATATATATATATATATTCTTTCTTATACATAAATATTACATATTTACCTATTTATTTAAAGTTAACTTTTAAAAATGCTATTTTTCCCTTATATCTTTTTGGGTGAACAAAATGTTGAAAGTCAATGTGAATAAAGATTAGTAATGTACAATCAAGACTAATACACCTACGCTAAATAAATCAAGCTAAAGGAAATAACTTATTTAAATGAATCATGTTGCAAAACAGTCAATAAAATCATATTATCAATACATACGGTAAGTAATGGAACCCATTTGCAAAAATAGTGAATTAAAGTCATACTGTAGATAAAGTATTATGAAAAGAACTTGGATTCTCTTATCAATACCTATATTTAGTAAAGAAACCCAATTGAAAATCTTTGTTTTTGAAAAGGTATATATGTCATATATAATATACAATTTTATTACAAAAGGGGATACAATTACTTATAGTTTTGAGTTTGGTATATATGTAATTAATTAAGTTAGTAAGGGGATAAATATATATATATATATATATATATATATATATATATATATATATATAAAGAGAGAGAGAAAATTTACGTTACAAAGTTAAAAAATCGTATGAATTGTGAGAAGTAACTCAAACCATTAATTTAATAGATGTACAATTCAGATAAAACATGAAATAATCACGTATGAAATGATGACTGAAAAGGTAAAATCAGAAATGGTCTACAATTTTTATCTTTTTTAAAACTACCCCGGTTTTTTTATCCGTATTTAACTTTTCTATACAATGTTATTTTTTTAAAAAAATTACACCATAAAATTGAGCATTTTATTCTTTTTAATTTGAGTATATTATTGTTATCCTTTTTTAAAAAAATCAACACTTTTTTTTATAAAACGTCTATGTGTTATGCTTATAACTTACGTGATTATTCATTACATAATTATGAACATAACTTGCGTAATTTAAAAACGATGTGACATTACTACTATTTGAAACGGTTTTACGCCCCCTGCCGCAACACGTGGGGTTAATACTAGTATTTTACTAAATATGAAATTATCCTATAAGTGCTGACATAGATATTCACGTCAACAAAGTCTGTTTTTTATTCTTTAAGTGTTGCAGACGGGTACGTCCATGATTATGTACAAAATGTCAAAGACTAATTTTATAGTTTTTATACAAATAATTCAATTTAAGCATCTTTCTTAAGTAATTACTAGATCCCTCACATTTTTAAGAAATATTCACGCATTAAATATTAAAGATGATCATATAGATAAACCAAAAAACATAAGGCAAAACAAATACATACACAGCAACATGAAACCGTTACCACTAGTTTTAAGAAGTGTGTTCGTTGTTCGAGAAAAATAAATAACATATTAAACCATAGTATCAAATATTTATTTAGTATATATATGTTTGTTGCAATAGTCTTAGAATAGTATTAAACCCTTGTACGTTGAGGTGCAAAACAAGGAAGACTATGTAAACAACCGTGTTACGGTTAGAACGTTAACAATATTCAAAAGCTTACACAGAAAATAGTATACATAAACCGTGCTAAAAAGTAACTTGTAATATTTGTTTTAAAATGCCATGTAAGATAAATTGAGTATATAGTATGAATATATTTGTTTTAATATATATTTGTAATTTTTAATTTATACGACTTAAATTTCCAAATTATGGACAACAGTACATTAATCATGTAAATGATATTTTGAACGGGTGTTGCTATACATACTCACTCATTTAAAAGATAAATACAATTTATTTTCTTTTTTGTCTTTTTTATGGCTTTTATCATGAACTTTTATATAATAATATAAAATTGTTCTTTCTAATATTCAAAAATTCAAAATTTTTAAATTTATTTAAACTCTCAAGATAACTTACAATATTTTTCTATAGGAATTACATCTTTATTGTCATGATTTTTTATGGGCTCTTTTTCTTATATAAATATAGGATGTTATCACCTTACAATAGGATTATTTTTCTTGAAGTTTCAATATGAACTCTTTTAACAAATTTATTTTTTATATAAGCTTTATGCCATCATCATTGCATTTGTTACTTGAATTTACATAAAGGTATTTACATTCTTATATTTATCAACGTCTCTTGTGCAATTTATAACACGTTGATTTTTTACATAAACTTCCAGGTATCGTCAATGCACTTGCTCTAACATTCTTTTACGTAAAGGTTTTAGTTGTACGTCGCAACACACAAGGGCTTGATGCTAGTTGAATTCATTATTTGTATATGTATTGTTTGTTGAGTCAAGGGTTGTTTGGTTGGATCTTAATGACCACAATCAGACATAAATATCTGATTCGGTTAGACATGATGTTTGGTTTGTACACGTTTGATCGAAAAATAGTCTCTGAATAGCCACTTATTTGGTTAAATTTGTGAGCATATCTGACTTAGATATTTCCTCCCTTACCCTTTGCTTACCGTTCTTCCCTTTCAGCCCCACCGTTTCAGCCACTTCGTCGACCACCACCACCAACTGCAGGCGATGATGAAGATGGTCCGCTAGACTCTGGAGGCTGGCGCTAGTCGGTGGACGACGCGGGTCGACGTTGGAGTTAGAAGCAGAGCTTGTGCTTCTTCGGCGGTCCGGCCGGTGTCGGAATGGTGGTGCGAGTGTTGTCACTCCATCTCTGTCGTCGACGAGCTTGTGCTTCTTCTTCTCTTCCGTCGTAGGATCGTTTTTGGAGATGATTGATGTTGTTGTTAGGATATTGACGCGATTGTGATTCCATGAATTCAAATATCAATTTATTGATGGAGATCGAAGGATTTAAGAAAAGGAAAAAGTGTTCTTTAATTACTGGGAGTGTATAAAGGGAAAAAGTTGGAGTAATATTTATAAAGGGAAAAAGTGTTATTCAAAAACAATAATATTAATGAGTGTATAAAGAGGAAAAAATTGGATAGTATTTATAATTTCTTGTATTATAAACAAATACATTTTATTTAATACAAAATAATTCAAAGGGGTAAAATAATCATTTTGCACATTTATTCAAAGATTCAATCAAACAACAGTTTCATGTTCAACACTTACTGGTTCAGAACCTCTTAACCATTCAGACCTCTTACTGGTTCACCACTTAATGGTTCAGATTTTACCAAACAACCCCTCATACTATTTTAGATCAAAACTGTTTTTTTTTTAATTTTGTAAACGAACATCTATTTAATTTTAAATACCAAACATGACTAAGGATAAGAACCAAAGATTGTTTTATCAAATATATAATTACTACATATAATATCATTTTATAACCTAAATTTATCTAAAAATAAATAAAAATTTCTTAGGGGTAAACATGATCAATTTTAAAAATTAATATTTAAGAGATAGGGTATAACTAGTAGAGAAGTGGGGCATGTATAGCCGCTCCCTTTTTGAAGAGGGAAAAAAATATCCAATCCAATTCAAACAGTTACCAGTCTAACCAGTAACTGACCAGTTTAATAAGAAATGACCCAAATAGAGCATAATCTGACTCGTTCATGGTCTAATTAATTGGCGTCACCGACCGGTCAGATTCGATTTTTGAAACATTGTTTTCAAATATGTTTAAATCAAGTAAATTATAATGCATTACTTCAAATAAATTTTATATTAGACGGGTTTATTTAAAAGAAATACTTTTCTACAAGATTTAAAATAAATCATAAAACATTACTTTAAATACGACTATTTTATAATTTATAATTAAAAAATTACTATAATAAGAATATAAATAATATTAGACAATACACTGTTTGCATCAACCATGACAAGGTTGTGAATGGTGCCATGAAGATTGTTGGTTAAGAAAGGCTACTTGTTGGTGAGTAATGATGCAAGCCCGCGAAAAGCCTGAGTGTATGTACACTTTTAATCGTTAATATAAACAAAAATAGAAAAATAAGCTATGCAACATAAAAGACAACAACGGGTTGTATGTCTATTTGTAAGTGTGATTGTTGAATTTTGTCTGTTATATGCGGAGAAGTAAAGGACATAACTCATAAGTTTGTTTATTTATTTATTTTTATTTTTTAATGACACAAGTTTGTTTATATGATGTTATCGGCATGAGCGGACTTATATATAGTTGAGAGGTAGTCTTCGTTACCCCTCAACTTTTTACGGATAGTATAAAAAAAACAAAAAAATTTACAGAAAACCAAGAAATTTACAGTTTTATGAAAAAAGAAAAAAGATTACGATTTTAAGTTACTCCTGAAAAAAAATTACTTTACCTTAAATATTTTTTTTTAACTCAACACTTTATAAAAAAATTTAAATTTAAAAAATTCCAATA
Source organism: Flaveria sonorensis (assembly GCA_025506505.1). NCBI lineage: Eukaryota > Viridiplantae > Streptophyta > Magnoliopsida > Asterales > Asteraceae > Flaveria > Flaveria sonorensis. Next base: position 126,744 of record JACCIY010000522.1, on the reverse strand, counting down.
TCTTATAAAAAACAATACATCCTATCCTATTACTCTAATAAAAAGGTAACTATAAAAGACACGTGATAACTCTACATTTCATCTCACAAAAAACTTCCCGCTTCTCTCTCCTATTAAATATTACCTTAACTACTAATAATATTATTTAAGTCTTTTTTAGATTAAAAATACTTTTTTAATAAATTAAAAAGATATCTTTTTATTAATTTTATTTCTAAAGAAACAGAATTTTATAAAATACTTTTTTTAAAACATCAAACTTTTTTAAAAAATGAAATATTTTAAATTTAGTGTTTTTAAAAAGTAAATTTTTTATAAACCAAAAATAATTAAAATTGAGAGTTATAATAAAAAAAATTATAAAAATGACAATTTTTAACCAAAATGTTTGATTTTTATTTTGAAAAAAAACTTAATAGTTGATATAGTTGTTTTATTACTTATAGTTTTTATGACTATGTAATTTAAATCACATCTTATCTTAAAATCTCATTTTTTAATTAATAAAATTTTGTTATATTTAATATTTTATTTCTTCAACCTTGTGTAATGCACGGGTTTACTAAAGCCATAAAAACCCACAATATGTTGGACCAATCTTCACATTATGTAAAATTAAAGGTCTATTTTGTAATTTATTTTTGGTCATTGTCCGGTTAAATTATGGGATATGTCCAGATAGATTAAAGCTTTATCTAGGATGGATTTGAGATAAGCCTTAAAGTTATCCCAAAAGGATTTGAGATAAAACCTAATTTTTAGGAGTTGATTAGCTTGATGAGCAAGGCTGATTACACTATAAATATATAGTTTTTAATTATTCTTTGTAAATTTTCTATCAATTAAATTAGAGAAGAAGTTCTAGAATTGTTCATGTTCTTTTGGTTGTTTTCTGTTTGTTTTTTTTTCTAGTACCAATTTACTTCAACTGGTCTAGAGCTCTGGTTAAAAGATCTGGGATTTCTGTTGATCCAATATGGTGGATCAAGCACTTAAGCCACCAATACACCAGGTGTACAAGCGTCGATCAAAGGAGGGATCGATGGAGGACGCTGCAGCACCAAACAACCAAGTAGCGCAGGTTGATAAAACAAGCAACCTTCCGTACCAAGCAGCACAGGTTGATAAAACAAACAACCAAGTAGCACAGGCATACGAGGAAAGAACTAATACCAAGACTAATAACAGCAGCCATGACCAACTTCTATTATCCTATAATGAAAGAGAATCCAAAAGAAAGCAGGAAAAGAGCTTTGGTCAAGGCCGAGGGAATGGCCAAGACACCCGTGGAAGAGGCCAAGGTCGTGTGCGCTCAGGCGGTCGTGGAAGGGGTTCAAACCGTGCTCAAAACTCTCAACATGGAAACCAACGTTCAGAGAACTCAAAGAAAGATTGGTCTAAACTGCATTGTTTCAGGTGCTATGCGTTTGGACATTTTTCAGCCGACTGTCCAACTAGAAGGAATGATGAGAAGGCCCATCTAACACAAGCCACCACAGCTGGAACAACACATGCTAATGCTGAGAAGCCTGCGTTGCTAATGGCTGTAGCCGATCAAATCAAGAAGGAACTAGTCTATGTGAATGAAGAAAAGGTATTTCCGGCTAAATTAGGGTCACATGATGATGGGCACTACATTTGGTATTTAAATACCGAGGCAACAAACCATATGACGGGCAATAAAAGCTTATTCTCAACAACTGATACAAATATAAGGGGCAAAGTCAGATTCGGGGACGACTCTAGTGTGGAAATCGAAAGAAGGGGTTCTATTCTTCTCGAATGTAAGAATGGGGAACAAAGGTGGTTGAACGATATTCTTTACATCCCATATTTAAAGAGCAATATCTTTAGCATCGGGCAAGCTGAAGGAGGGTGTGAATTAACAATTAAACAAGAAATTTTATTAATGTTTGAACCAGATGGGTCTTTGCTAATTAAGACTCACAGATCTCCTAATCGCTTGTATAAAATCAACCTAAAAATCAGGTCACCGGTTTGCTCAATAACCAAAATTCATAATGTAGCTTGGTTCTAGCATTCCCGCCTTAGGCATGTAAACTTTGACACCATCGGGCGCTTAGGGACAAGTGAACTAGTCCATGGAGTATCGGCAATTGACCACCCTTCACAACTTTGCAAAGCATGTTTGGCAGGGAAGCATACGCGACAAAGTTTTTGTGACCAGGCCACTTTTAGGGCTGCCAGACATTTTATAAAAAAAACAATACATTTTATAAAAACATAAAAACCCATTACCCAATAACATTAAAACCCAATATATGTTAGACCAATCTTGACATTAATTAAAGTTAAGGGTCTATTTGTAATTTATTTTTGATCATTATCCAGTTAAATTATGGGATATGTCTAGGTAAATTAAAGCTTTATCTCAGATGTATTTGAGATAAGCCTTGGTGATTTAGAGTTATCTCAAAAGGATTTGAGATAAAACCTAATTGTTAGGAGTTTATTAACTTGATGGGCAAGGCTGATTAAACTATAAATAGGGATAATTTTTACCCATTACCCAACCCTATAATGACAAAACCTATAATGACATGATGCAAAAATAAACAAGAAACACTCCTTTTTGAAGTCTGTTGAGAATGAAAAGCCTACAATTTCGAGTATTGTGGGTCTAGACTCCAACAATGACCTGCACATGACGTAAATTCAAGCATTAGTAAACTGGGCCCCTCATGATAATATGCATTCTATTTAGAAAAACAAAAAATAAAAACAACTCCGCTTTTGGAGTCTGTTAAGAATGAATGCCTAACAACATTCTAGCATAGGTGTGGTGGGTCAAGACTGAAACGTGACTCCAACAGTGACCTGCAGACAAAGTAAATTCAAGCATTAATAAACTAAGACCCTCCTAATAAAGATGCATTGTAGTTAGAAAAACATAAACAAAAAAAAACTCCCTTTTAAAGTCTGTTAGGAACGAACGCCTAACTTTCTAGCATAGGTGTGGTGTGTCAAGACTCAAACGATGACTGCGCACGTAACAGCAGCACAAGCACTCCAGATTGAGTGTACTACGTGAGAAATAATGCAAAAATAAGGAGAGACCAGGTAGCATTACTGTAATCAAACATTAACATAGTATAGTAACACTTGAATATACACAACTACTACAAGCTTAAGAAAATAATTAACTTTACCTCCCACTAACACATAGTGGCAAGCGAGTCTTGAAAGTTCTTGAATTATCATCAATCCCAAAGTTGTCTCTTAGCTTAACCAAAGAGGACAACCAAACAGATTTATAAGAAAAATAATACATGTGAAAATAAAATAACATGTATAAGAAAATAATCATATTCTAAAATAATTAAAAAGAAAAAGAAAAAAACCTTAAAGCAAAGCAATTTGGGTACTCACACACATTCTGCACGCCAAGCTCCTTTAAAGAGACCTGCTAATAAGCTAATAAGTGTTTTTTCATATCAGAATGGCATAAGGGGGAAAAACAAAAGTACAAACAGAACATAAATTTTAAAGAAAAAATAAACAAAAGGATCTAACTACCTGCTAAAACACCTCGTCTGGATACACCGATACAGATTGTGAAACTTCTCCAATTTGTTCAGCAGTATCAGATTTGTATTGAAGAAAGAAAAGCTAAAAACGACCGAGAGTTATATACCAAGTTAAATCACAATTTTTGTACAATAGAGATAAGAAGCATTGACCATCTGAATTGACATATTAAATAGTTTTAGCAACACATATAAACCGGAGAACGAACCTGGGCGATATAGTTGTGCCTGACGTTAGAACTGCACAAAAGATAAAGCAACTCTCATGAACATATGAGTAACCGTTAAGTAAAGAACAAAAAATAAGCATTTTGAAACCTGAACCTAGCACAATTGGTGACACCTCTAGAAAAATCATTCTTTTCTCAGAGCTTTTTCCACCAAACATCATCAGGTTTCTCCGTCACTTCTCCAAAGGCCTCAGCATACCAAAGCCCAAAATGAAGTTGCTAGAAATAAAACTCTCAAAGTGTAAAAGATAAGTTAAGTTCCCTCATGTGCATATGTTTACCAAGAAACAATCAAGTTGTAAATACAGGTTATTACCACTTCAGTAGGATAAATAAGCTTATTAGCTTAGGAATGAACATCATGGATATTGAGAGGGAGATTCAGATCACCTATCACGATGGATTAGCGGGAAAAAGAAGGTTTGCAATTTGAGAGATTGAAAGGGGGAGGGGGGGGTATTTATAGCACTAAAGATATTATTCCTAGAAGATGTTGAATCATTCAATGAGCATTAAACAAAACTAAATCTACTACTAGTGTATACAAACTGCAACACCGATCTAAACCATCATATGGCAAGAGAACAGATAAGAAGTTTTCTTGATATTCGCAGCCAAAAGATTAACCAAGAAAGCATATATTTCGAATGCAAGAAGGCTACATAGCTACCAACTCACCTCTTCATCTGTCCAGCCTGCTTCTGATAAGCGTTTACAAATTGACCACCGCATCTACAAGCAGAAATAAAAAGAAAGCATATCAGTTATCTTGCTGGAGTTAAGAACTGGTTTCTATTAAAGAACACTTCCCAAATTCAACCAACTTCACTAAGAAACACACCAGAAAAAACAAAAATTCTTAAATTTACAAAACAGATAGTGCAAAAGATACCTCTTTGGCCCAAGGTCCTTTAACAAAATCGGGATTGAGAACTTTTTGCCAACAATGCACACACTGAACATCTGTTCTTCCTGAAATAGGTGCAGCTTCAAAAGACAAGATAAATAAACAAAAAATATGATAGACATTTGAAAAGGCTGGTATCGATTTGGTTGCATTTTATAAATCTGTAAAAACCAACGTCTCTCCTATGAAAAAAGTTAAATGAAGCATGTAATATTTGAAGCAAATAGATAGCCTGATTGCAATCTCACCTATTTTTTCCGGCTTTCCCGTTATACTTCTTCACTAGTTCATTACTAGTTTTGCTGGGCTATGCCCTTTATCCAAAAAAAATAATAAATTCAATTTAAGTTAGTTATTTCATGTAAGAGTCTTATAATGAAAGAGCTGAAGTCTCTTTCAATGAAAACTGAAGAATTAACTGAAAAACAAAGTCTAAGATGGTTACCTGGTCAAGAGGAACATATTTGAAGAGATGATGAATCCTATCAACATATATGAATTTTTTCCACATCTATGAGTATATATTAATGCAAGCCCTGTGATATCAATTGTGTATATAAAAAAAGATGAAATAAAGATTAAGATGAAGAGATACAATGCATACTGACACATGCAATGATGCAGCAAAGTGGAAGTAAACAATTGTATATAACTTCTGGATGGTTTCAAACTCCTGCAAATCAACATTCAAGATTTAATACACATTTTATACACCAATAATAGTTGAAAAACACATGCATGAAAGAAAAATAATAATAATAATAATAATAATAATAATAATAATAATAATAATAATAATAATAATAATAATAATAATAACTGAACTTTTAGAAGCCTCTTTAAGAGCAATGTTGGCTTTCATTAGATCTGTTACAGCTTCAGTAGGCTTTATTTCAGCAGCACCAGTATAATAACTGTTCCTGGTAAACTCTTTGCAGCTTTTATATTCCTACTGATGATACTTCCTCCATGAACCTCAAACTATCATGTGATTATTGATGTAAACATCTTCTTTGTGTTTGCTCTTTGGTAGGGCCATTTCCTGTCAAACTTATGAAAAATGGAAAAGAAAAGCATCAGATTCTTAGACTTACCTGAGAAATGAAACCTTAGTATATGGAGATAGCCATAGTTCGTCAGTGTAAAATTTTTAGTCGTCTGTACTGTTATAACCCGAGGAGAGATTAAAATCCTAGTTTTATGAAAAGGTATGAAGAAATAGGAGAGATTAAAACCCTAGTTTTATTAAAATGAATGAAATAGGAGAGATTAAAACCCTAGTTTAATGAAAAGGAATGAAATAGGAGAGATTAAAACCCTAGTTTAAGAAAAGGAATGAAATAGGAGAGATTAAAACCTGGTTGTGACAGTCACCGATCTTCTTAAAACCCTAGTTTCATGAGTTCTTCTGCAGTAACACCAACACCATTTAATCAAACTGTATTGCAATCGAGTGATCAAAAAACCAAATCAAAACGAGAATTAAGAGACAATGATGAACACGATCGCAGGGATGGAGACAACTGAAAGAGTTAACCTAATCATCAAATTAACGTTGTGATGACATAAAAAAACAGATAGATGTTGTAAATCGCCATTGAAATCAAAAACTTACCGGAGATTCAGATCACCGATGACGACCGAGCAGCGGGAAAAAGAAGGTTTGCAATTTGAGAGATTGAGAGGGAAGGGGGCATTTATAGCACAAAAGATGTTAGAAAATCATTATATCTGGATTCTGTGTTTTTATTGAAAATATATTATTCAAAAAGATTTTGTTAGTAAATTATATTTTAGTTTTTTTATTATTACTCGAAAAATTTATTTATTTAAATTCGTTGTAATATTATTGTGACGAAAACGAAATATTCGTCACTTTTAATTTATTTGTAGTTGAATGAAATAAAATATATGTTTTTTTAATATTTTTAATTAGCCGAATGTTTTTATGGTCACTTTTAAGTTTAAAGTGTTTAAATTTATTACACATAAAACATGCATCAAAATGGATGAGTAAACATATAGGGGCATATAAAGACTATACGACGCGTATAGTAAATTCGACACTGATTATAAGGAAAATCTCAAGGGCTGTCAGGGGGGTTATATGCCCCGTATAAAGCTACGACCCACCTGTACGACGCATATGATGTTATACGACCTATATGCAAATTTGAGGTGTTGATTTATAATTCAAGGGTGTCTAGATATAAGGGTCCTTTTAATAACATAAACTTTTTGATTGTTATCATTTAATGTGGTATCAAATGTTCACTAAAATGTATGATATTCTTTTAGAATTATAGATGCAATCAACCTTCATATCCAAACATATCTTTATCTATTTATCCGGTAAATATTCGATTTATAAAGATCTTACGTGAATCTTCATATTCATCTTCATCTTCATACTCTAATATAAGAGTAACTTGAGATGACACAAAACAGTACCACAATCATCGTTACCAAAATTTTCCCATCTCTCTCTCATATTAAATAATTACCTTAATTATTAATAATATTATTTAATACTTTTTTAGATTTAATAAATTAAGAAAGAAATCAATTCATTAATGTTATTTCTAAATAAATAATTTTTTTATAAAATAATAATTTTCTCTAAAGCATAAAACTTTTTTAAAAATACAGAATATTTTAAAATTGGTATTTTTAAAAAGTCATTTTTTTTAAAACCAAAAATAATCAAATTTGGGAGTTATAATAAGAAAATTTTTTAAAAATGACAATTTTATACGGTTTGCTTTAGAACAAAATGTTTATTTTTTTTGAAAAAAAAATTAAAAATAAAATTTTAAAAAGTTGATATCACTGTTTTATTATTTTTAGTCATTTCGCATATGTAATTTCAATCATATCATATCTTATAATATCATTTTATAATTATTAATTTTTATTATATTAATATTTTATTTATTCAACCCGTGTAATACACGAGTTAATAAAGCTGCTAATAAATAAAATGATGTTTGAAAAGTGATGTTAACTAAATCAAGCTTCGAATCTATGTTAATTCGCATTTGGGCCATAATACAAACAATTAACCACTGGGCCAATAAAACAAACCACTGGGCCAAAAATCTATGTTATTTGTAGTTGGATCATGGATGAAACAATATATATGTTTTTTTAATTTTAATATGTTTAATTAGCCGAATGTTTTTCTGGTCACTTTTAAGTTTAAAGTGTTTAAATTTAATACATATAAAACATGCATCAAAATGGATTATCAATTCATATGTAACCATAATTTTAATAAAAGCAGTATAATCCAAGTTAACAATTCGTTAAAGTAAGGGTCCACTTTTTTTAATTTTTAATTGATTATATATTATATAGGTTAATATATGGTTAGGTTATAAAAACGTTCATTTTGTCTCTTTCTCTTTGTATCTATTTGTATGTGTAGAAAGAAGTAAAGAGAATGAAAATAAATGAGTGTACCCATAACAAACCCCAAATATATTATCATTTATATAGTTTTACTTTGACTTAATAAGGTCCTAATATACAGACATTTCACATTACAAATCAACACCCTCTAATCCTCTATGGCCCTATATGTCTCGTATAGCACCATACGCGGCGTATAAGGTGGAATACATTGAAAACGAGGAAAATTCAAGGGGCTGTCAGATGGGCTATACCCCCCATAAAGGCTTATATGACCCCTTATACGACATATACAGGGGCTAAACGACGCGTATAGCAAATTTCGACACTAACTACGAGGAAAATTTCAAGGGGCTGTCAGAGGGGTTATACACGTCGTATAGAGCTATACGACTCACCTGTACGACTCGTATGGTGTTATACGGCCTGTATAAAAATTTGTGGTGTTGATTTATAATTAAAACGTGACTAGATATCGGGGTCCTTTTAATAACATAAACATATCCATTGCTCCATCTTGTGCTACGATTTCGGGAGAAGTAAATATAGCATAGGCTAGCGATATGTTTGTCGGGTTTCCTGCATAACTAGTAAACAAAAACAAAAGGTACTTCAAATGTAAATTAACTATTTGCATGTCTAATGGGTTATTCTGTCGGTTCATATATACACACACGGGTGTGGTCTAGTTGAGCAATAGCATCATATATGTTTGTAATATGTATGTAAGACTCAAGTAAGTAACATTCCTAATGATTATCTATATATGAATAAGAAAAACTTTCATGAATAGTACCAGACACAAATTATATTCCTATTGGACCAAAATCAGTGACATTAAACTAATATCGTACATCCTTTTAAGTTGCTCACAAATAGGTAATGTTGATACGACTCTTTATTGTTTGTACTTAATGTTACAAGAGACGACGTGGTTACTTATATTTATTTTATATGGGTTTTACTCAACGTTCGCTTGATGCAAACAATGGGTACCCGAGGGCGAAGTGCATACTGATTTTAGTAGTTAATATATCTATATTATATATATATATATATATATATATATATATATATATATATATATATATATATATATATATATATATTATATGATAGATTATATAGATATTCTATGGAGCGAGAATAGGGTATCCAACTTTTGATAAGATCCTGGCCATTGAAAGTCCTCAACTTTCAATCCTAGCCCTTTAAAGTCCTTGAAAACAGGAGGTAAAACCGGTGGCAGAACGGCAGCTCTCATCCCTGAGAAGATATGTTTCTGTACAAATTTCTATACTTGTGTCCCTCCTCAACAATCTATCAATCTCTTAATTTCGTAACTTCAATATGGAGACATCAATCTAGGGTTTTAGGTGAGAGATGATGCCTAAAAATGAAAAACAAAAATAGCAAAGGATGTGATTTCTGGTGCGAAGAATCTAAGGTGTAACCTAGGTCACCCTTTTCACATTATTTTGTTTAAATTTCTATTGTTTCTTTATTTAACATGCTTCCTGTCATGATTTAAGGTCAATTACTTTAATGATTTGTACTGATTGATCTTGCTTAATTAACAAGCTCATCACTAATGTGGTTATGCTATATTACTTGGGAATATCTAAGTACCTTACACAAGTAAAAAACATTGTGACTACACATACTGTTAATCGTGATATAATTAGCTTCTTTTTGTAGTCTGCTAAAGTTCTTGCAATTTGATTGTTAAGGTAATAATTGTAGTGTATTGTGTTTTAATTTTAATTTATATAGCTAAAGTAGGAACTCTAATTGGGACACTAGAGCTCTATTTAGAGAAAATACCATAATTCTGGTCTACAAGTTAAGATATTGAAAAAGTACACATACTTTTAGTTATGATATAAGCTTCTTTTTGTAGGCTGCTAAAGTTTTTTTAATTTGATTTTTGAAGTAATGAAGCAGTGTATTATATTCTAATTTATATGGATAAGGTAGAAAGTCTAATCGGGGCACTAGAGCTCTATTTTAGAGAAAATGACCAAAATTTTGGTCTACAACTTGTGGTGGGTACTAGTGTCAACTCTGATCGTTGTTGGTCTTTGACCTCGTGAAATTATGGAATGAGTTGTGCTTGACTACATGAGGTGCATGTAAAAACATCTTCTGATGTCTGGAATGTATAATAAAACCAACATTTAAAAATGAGATTAGCCTTTTTGAAATTATTGAAGTAAGGATGAAATATATTAGTTGATCTTCTGCTGATTATAGGTTAAAATTGGAGTGATTTTAGAAACGGTTTTATTATACATAAATTTTAGTTTGCCTTGTGTACTTTCTTATACATTTATTTTTTTAAAGTTCAATTTTCTTAGACATATATGTTTGATGAATGACTCTAAATATGTGTTAGGTATTCAATGATTAACTAAATCACAAATTATGTTGTACTTGAAAACATGAGGATTCTTTACTCTCTTGACACATATTTTTATACATATGCAAATTATGTCATTACAGGTTCATTTCTTCTTATAAAAAATATGATTTGTTCGTTATAGTTAAAAATGTGTGTATGATGATCTGTGTTATTTTCAAGATTTCATATTTCATTGATTTTGTTAGATTCTAGATTAACAATAATTAATTGTTTATCGTTTCAGCACGGGACAATCTTGTGTTTCTCGAGTAATATACAGAATGCAAGATCAAAGATTTTTATCACCGGTGAAAGTTATGCATTGAGATTTATTATGGTATGACGGAACTATACTTCTGTATACTAGTACTTGCAATGACTTGAAAAAACTCATGAATTGCTTTAGATATTAGGGTGATGCATGGGAAAAAGCCAGTGAGCCTATACAAATTGCTTGATATTACATACAAAGAGAAACTTATTTGTCACAAAACCCTCCATCCGGTAACTTTATTTCTTTTATCTATACTATATTATAATGCACGAAGGAAGGATTCCGACCAAAGCTAAGAGATTTGTAAATTTTAAGCACAAATTACAACCCAAAAAATCAATTTAATAAGGCTAATTATGTCTTTCTAGCGCTATTAAAAAAGTGGAATTTTAAACTTATTTACATTTAGACCCTTGTATCTTTAATTAAATACAATTTTTTCCATGTTTATTACAATATGCTTAAAAAAAGGAATTCAGTTTTTTAAATATAAAACTAACCAGAGACGAGTATCATAATAAAAAGTGTTGCACACGTCGCATCGCGCGGGCACGTTACTAGTTAGAATATACGAGTGAATTTTAAAGAACCTTTTTTTTCCCACTCATTAGAGGAAAAGATTACGATCAAGGGTTGGAAGGTGGAGGGAGATTTGTTCAAAATAAAAAGGTTAAGGATTTAAGAGGAAAAGCTTATTAAATATATTAAGGAACGTCTATATCCAATGGAGCAAGAGTTAAGTAAGCTTGCTCAATCTTTCATGCGATGGACGGTTCATCCACAAGAACAAAAATTGAAAGAGATTGCAAAGAAGGAAGGTCTATAGAATCTTTTTTATACCTGTAAAGGGAGAATGAATTGCTATTATCTGCCACTTCTAGAAGCTTTGTTCTTACTTTATGTGACTTGGATTAAAGGTTAGAGAATTCCTAGGGTCAGCATCTTTCCAAATGTTGGTTACATTATTCTGGATCCATAGAATATATCAATTTCACTGTCTAGAAGCCATGACGAGCCCTCAATTTCTGCTTGCAAGCTCTACTATTTCTCTCCACATCTTTTTATCTTTTAATCTATATTATATTTTTGATCACCAGCATCACATGTTGGCAGAACCTTGTTGGAGAAATTGCTATAAATCGCGGATATCAGAGAGGCGTGTGATCACTCTCAGATCAAATTATTTCGGAGGTTCTACCGAATAATTCAATCGGATACAACTCTGATCGAAAATTTGAATAAAGTATGATGTTTCTGTAAATCGTCTGAACCCCGAATTTGTGACCAGAGAATCCCATCGAAATTGAGGAAGAAAAAGGGGGTTATAACTGCCAACCGGCAGTTATCTTAACTTCAAAATCTCCAAAAACCGCCAACCGTTTTTGCATATAAAATTAGGTTTAATTTTATAAAAATTAAATTTTCTAAGACATTTTTAATACAGCAGTTTAATGGAAATAAAAAATTTTCCAGCTGATCTGGCAGTTCGACCCCAGCCAGGGGCTCTGCCCCTTGGACCCCGTCAGGGGCTGCCGCCCCTTGGACCCTGCTCCCAGGGGCGCTGCCCCCGGACCCCAGCCAAGGGGGTAACGCCCCCTTGGAACCCCCATTCGGGACTACGCCCGAACACTCGGAATTATAAACATTTAGAACAAGCGTGCACTCCCGTACCTCCTAACTTGTTCAATGTATGTCATAATTCCCTTTGGTCACCAAGTCAATCCCGATTACACTAAAATATCTAACAAACCTGACCCGTCATCACCAACCATCATAGCCACCGCCCACAACCTGACCCATCACCATCTTTCACCGTCACCAACTACAATAACCATCACCGACCCATCATCACCGTTGAAATAAGAGCAGATAGTAACGATGATGGACGCTGATGATGCCACTAAGGATGGTGATGGTGGAGAGGAGATGGCCGCATAGCAGACAATAGCGATGATGAAGCTGTTGAACCCAAGTGAAAACGGATATTATTGTGGGGAGGATTGAACCGGAGATGCGCTAGGGCCGAGGCGATGGTGCGGAGTGGATTTTCAAATGAAGAGAAATGGGGGTGGGGTGGGGTGGGACCCACTTTATATTTTTAGTAATTTAAAAGTAGTAATTTGTTAAAATATAAGAGGACACAGTGTTAACCGAAAAAACTAACGGTCGTCCACTCCGGGACCAATCGTGTTACGGAATGATAAACAGTTGGGACCAACGCTGTAGTTTTTTAAAAGTTAGGACAGATACTACAATACGAGCATACCATATGATCAATCGTGTAATTAAAAGGAAGCCTGATAAGTAACCGTAACGCGATTGGTCCCGGAGTGGACGACCGTGTAATTAAAAGGACCAATCGTGTAATTACGGTTTGACAACATTTTCAAAACTAGGAATTTCTTGTTGTTACTGAACATAAAAGTAACCTAACCTCATCTTGATGGTAGCTGCAAGGTATGGCATCTCCCAATTTTAGCTTTCTTTTTATATTAACAACATGTGGTAGGCTATCAGCATGGTCCGCATGGACATCCAACGTGATGTTGTGACTTAAAGGTCTTGCATTCATAAAAGCTGTGTCCACTTTTAGAAAATTAGTTATTTCTTGAATCAAAAGCTTCCATTCTTTGAAGTCAGTGTCCTGAAACAATATCATTTCAACTCACAAAGGATACTAAAAATTACAATCACCAAGCTTATGAAAAGATTAATTACCTGACATGTCCTCTTGTGGTCTGTACAACTAACATTTTGAGTTGATTCACCAACTAATAAACAGTTCCTTACCCTTCAAGATCGTTGCAGCCGCCTACATCAAAAGGTTTACTAAAATAAGCCTAAATCTTGAATAAAACCCATGATTTTAAACTTTGAAACCATAAATAACTGTAGTCGAACCTTTTACTTGGGTTTGATCATTTTAGAAGAACTGAACCATTATATATTACCTAATGATTGTTATAAAAGTAACATTTGTTAGCAGTGAAGCTTTTACTTTGCTGTTACCCTTTAAAAATTGACCATCGTATCTGACCTTGGAAGCATCAAGGTTACACCAAATCTGAAGATGTAAAGCGACATCAAATGAATAATACCTTCACCAATCCATGCTTCGATAAAAGATCTTTTATGAAACAATTGTAAGAACGCCTCAAGGCGGCATGAAAACTGACCATTAGCTTGATCAAGTCTTGTGAACTGATTAGCAAGACTTCTAATCTGACCACCCATATTCCTACATATTAGAATTTTTTTTACAACAATTAGTTTTACAATAAAAGAATGATGAATACATTTTGTGTAACAAACTAAATATATGAATGGGAAAAAAATCCTTTTGCTACCTCTCATTAGAAGAACGAGTGCAATTGCAATTAATAGACATAAAGAATGGCTTGTTACTGACCTTGGTGTCAAGGAGTAAGTCTACAAGTAACCTACACTTAAAGAAAAATTTATGACTCATGCTCAAAGGATCAGAACTCAGAAGTCATGATAGCCAGAAACTATAAAATTTACATTTACCTTAACTAATAACCGACAAATTAATGAATAACTTGAATAAAATGCGACCTAGTATAACACCGAAGAATGATTAGCTTGATTTGATCTCTGTAACATTCTCAGAATAAGGTGTATCAAAGCCACAAGCAAAGTCCCATATGGTAACTAAACTGTCAACATCATATACCCTGCCATCATCACAGAACCCTCCATTGTTCCTGCACCTTGAACACTCTTCTGTAACTAAAAACAGGCGAAAGAAGACAATGATCAATGTTATACCCTAATGAATGAATGGATGATGGTTAATAAAAGAAATGCAATAATTTCACACTTTCGCTAAAGGATTTGATGTTTCAAATTACAAGTAATCAACTTATGTTTTTAAGGCCTCATGGACTGCAAGTTTCAATACACAAGTTTCTATCTACGAAAAGAAGCTTATATCACAATTAACAATAGGTGTAGCTTTTCAATCGTTTAACAGACCATCACTCAATTACCCAACTCACACTCTCAAATCAATTCACAAAACTGTTTACTTGTGTAAGGTACTTAGATATTCCCCCAACTGAAATAGCATAACTACATTAGGCATGAGCTTGCCAATGAGCTCATATTTGCATAAAATTTTGCTTAGATAGATCAATACAAAACATTACATTGAATAAACTAAATAATGAACTTTTACCAAGTCATAAGCCTTAAATCATTGATAAGGTCATCCTGTTGAACACAAATATAGAAGTTAAATAATTCATTTTCAAACCATAAAATCATAAAAATTTTGCATTAGGTGTTAGTAAACCAAGTTACTAATTTTCTTCATCCTATTGTACGCGAATACAAAAGTCGATAACCTTATCACTCATTTGTAAAAGCATAGACTTGAATCCATCAAATATGCAGTGTACCAATAAACCAAGAGAATGTTAACAAAAGCATATACTAACAGTTAAAACCAAAAATCAAAATTTGCCTGATTAGATTCTTGCTTTAATTTCAATTACTACAGTTAACAGTGATGAGCAGCAGCAGGGCCTTAAACCTTAAAATCAAAACAACTTAAACCTTTGATTTTCACAAATCAAAGAACGATTATAAGAAATCAACATATGATTACCTGATTCGATTCATGATAGTGCCTGATTTGTTTTGACTTGTCACCAAAACCATCTTAATTAGAGAAGGACTTACTTGTTTTTAGTAAATCAACAAGTCAGCATCGAGTTCGCTTTTGATGATGAAGCAACAAACCCTAGGTGCGACATCTAAACATGGTTGGGTCCCACTCATCAATAAACACGTAATCCAACCGTCTCCCTAAAGATGGCTGAGATCTATGCAGCCAAGAGTCTGAACCACAGTTTTCCTTTTCCACCTCATTGGTCTTGACATGACCAACGCATTCCTTGGAGTTCTTTTCCTTACTATACAAGGGGCGTTCTTATAACTCAATCCAGAGTTCCTCAATGCAGATTCTGGACTGCTGCAATTAATAGAGATGCTTAGTGTAAGATCGGGGTGGGGGTGGAACAAGACCATTTGATTGCTTACAGCTGTTGGATGTACTTGGGGAATCAGATCCACCATTTTCTAAATAACTGGTCAAATTCTTGAGTTTTGGTGGTTGGTAACACACAAGAGCCATAAGTTGGTCTTCTGGAAACTAAGTGTTCTTCAGCTGTTTGAGAACTGCTCTCACTAAATCCAGATATTGATAGACTTAAAAACAAATCATCAGATGAAGTTCCACAATTGTAATCTTGGGATGTGGATGGATCGACTTGTTGGACTTTTGCTTACGTAGTAAACCCAAAACAGTCATCATTTGTAGTACTATATTTACTGTTTCCAAGGGTCAGATCCATAGAACAAGTGATCTGTTCCAGTGATGATGTTCTTTTGTGTCTCTTTTTTGTTCCACTAACCTCAGAGGATGTAGTTTTGGTTGGAAAAACAGGTGGCATGTTTAAATAAACTCCTCTTTGTGCCATTCCAGTTATTCTTAATTGCATTGTGAGTTCTGTCAACCAAAATAGAATAAATTAGGTTATGATTAATATTAAAACTTCTAAATCTCTTCATGCCCTTAATTTGCTAAGGTGCAAGTACGTTGTACAAAAGAGAGATTTGCTTCTACCTTCCAGGGAGAAACCGAGCAATTTCTGCCCATTAATTACCGTACAACTGGCGGTAGTATGCAAGAGCTGATTCCTCATCATTTGCCCGTCACTTAGGCAGTAGTCTAGCACCAAAACAGAGTATGTATTCATGACTAAGATATTTGACAGTAAAAAGAACTGATGCATATAAAAAAGTGTGAAAAAACTAACAGAATAACAGTACTTAACTGACCCGGCATTGCTTGCCAATTCGACCAACCAAATGTTTTGCAATTAGTGACCATTTCTTACAGCCATGCTTCTCAACCAACTCCCTAATACAATCATCCTCCTGAAAAGAAAATTCTAAAGATAAAATTATCAACCAATTCTCATTAATTAAAACAAGCACAACTTAAATTTACAAAAAGAAGATAGGGCAAAAGATACGTCTTTGGTCCAAGGTCCTTTAACAAGATGTGGATTGAGAACTTTTTGCCAACAATGCAGGCACTTAACATCTGTTCTTCTTGGAATAGGTGCAGCTTCACAAGACAAGGATAATAAACAGAAAATAAGATTAAATATTATAATAACAGCTATCGATTTGGTTACATGTTATAAATCTGTAAACTAACATCGCTGCTATGAGAAAAATTAATGAAGCGTGTAATATTTGAAGCAAATAGACAGCTTGACTGCAAACTCACCTATTTTCTTCAGGTTTCTTCCATTGTACTTCTTCACTAGTTCAGTTAACATATTGTCCTTCAATGAAAAATATAAGAAATATTAGATGTTGAATTTACAAACCTCGTATGAGCATTTTACAAAACGAAATCAACTACTAGTGTATGCAAACTGCAACAAGGACCTAAACTATCATTTGGCATATTGACAGAGAACAGGATAAATTCTCTTATTTTTACAACCAAAAGATTAACCGAGAAAGAAAATATTCCAACTTCAAATAGAGCACATAGCCACCAACTAACCTCTTCATCCATCCAACCTGCTTGTGATGAACGTTTAGTTTGACCACCTCTTCTACAAGCAAAGATAAAAAGTAAGCATATCAGTAATCTTGCTGAAGTGGAGACGTGATTTCTGTTTAAGCACACTTCTCAAATCCAAATAAAGAAAACTAATATTTACTATAAATAAAGAAAAATCTAATACCATTATCAGTTTAGAAGCATGCTTCCCAAATCCAAATACATTTGGAAACTAAGTGTTCTTCAGTTGAGAACTGCCCTCACTAAAACTTGATATCGATAGACTTAAAAATCAATCATCGAATGAAATCAGACAATTGAAATCTTGGGATGTTGATGGTTCGACTTTATGGACTTTTGAATACCTGGTAAGCCCAAGAGAGTCGCCATTCGTAGTACTATACTTACTGTTTCCAAGAGTTAGATCTGTAGAACAAGTGTTCTGTTCCAGTGATGATGCTCTTATGTCTCTCCTTTTTTGTTATACTAAGCTCAGAGGATATTGTTCTGGTTGGAAAAGCAGGTGACATGTTTACGTCTAGACTCCTCTTCGTGCCATTCCAGTGATTCTTAACTGCATTGGCAGTTCTGTCACCAAAATAAAGAAAAAATTAGGTGATGATTAATTTTAAAAGTTCTTTGGAATCTCTCCATACCTTTAATTTGCTAAGGTGCAAGTATGTTGTGGAAAAAAGTTGTTTCTTTCTTCCTTACAGGGAGAAATCAAGCAATTTCTGCCCATCTGTTGCCGTAAAACTGGTTTAATATGCTAGTGTTGATTCCTCATCATCAGTCCATGCATCTTTCTTTATAGTTGGATCTAGATGGTTGTGCACTTGTGTCGCCTGAGAAAATATACAATATGTTTCATGGTTAATAAGTGACAAAATAACTCAAAACTATGTATAAAATCAAATGCATTATGGATGAGTGTAAAAGAAACCAATGGTTTTAGTAAGGACAAGGGAAAACTAAATACCAAAAAAGTCGTTGACCGCTATGCTTCAAGGAGAGACAATATGTCACTTGGCCTGTAGTCTAGCGCCAAAACAGAGTATATATTCATGTCTCTGATATATTCAACAATAAAAAGAGCTTATGAATCATTAAAAATGAGTGAATGAAATAAATAGAACAGTTCTACCTCCCTTAGCAATGCTTGCCAATTCAACCAGCCAAATGTTTTGCAATTAGTGACCATGTTTTTCAACCAACTCCCTAATACAATCATCCTCCTTAAAAGAGAATTTTAAAGATAAAATTATCAACCAAAACAAACACAACTTCTTAAATTTACAAAAAAGATAGGGCAAAAGATACCTCTTTGGTCCAAGGTCCTTTAACAAGATCAGGATTAAGAACTTTTTACCAACAATGCAGGCACTGAACATCTATTCTTCCAGGAATAGGTGCAGCTTCACAAGACAAGGAAAATAAACACAAAATAAGATCAGATATTAAAATAACTGCTATCAATTTGGTTACATGTTATAAATAGATTTGACTGCAAATTCACCTATTAAGTTTCTTCCACTGTACCTCACTAGTTCAGTTAACATAGTGTCCTATAATACGAAATATAAGAAATATTAGATGTTGAATTTACAAACCTCATAATAGCATTTAACAAAATTAAATCTACTACTATACTAGAGTATGCAAACTCCAACAATGATATAAACTATCATATAGCATACTGACAAATGACAGGAACAAGATAAATTGTCTTATTTTTACGGCCAAAAGATTAGGCAAGAAAGTATATATTTAAATTTTAGAAAGAGCACATAGCTACTAACTAACTTCTTCACCCGTCCAGCCTGCTTGTGATGAACATTTAGTTTGATTCCTCATCATCAGTCCATGCATCTTTCTTTATTGTTGGATCTAGATGGTTGTGCCACCTGAGAAAACATACAATATGTTTCATGGTTAATAAGCGACAAAATAACTCAAACTACATATAAAATCAAATGCATTTATGGATGAGTGTAAAAGAAGCCAATGGTTACGTAAGGACAAGGGAAAACTAAATACCAAAAAAGTTGATGACCGTTATGCTCCAAGGAGAGACAATATGACACTTGGCCAGTAGTCTAGCGCCAAAACAGAGTATATATTCATGCATCTGAGATATTCGACAATAAAAAGAGCTTATGAATCATTAAAAATGAGTGAACGAATAAATGGAATTAACAGTTCTACGTCTCCCAGCACTGTTTGCCAACTCAACCAGCCAATTGTTTTGTAATTAGTGACTATTTCTTACGGCCATGCTTTTCAACCCTCCTTAAAACAATCATCCTCCTGAAAAGAAAATCCTAAAGATAAAAGTATTAACCAATAATCACTAAATAATACACAACTTCTTAGCCCAAGGTCCTTTAACAAGACCGGGATTAAGAACTTTTTGCCAACGATGCATACACTGAACATCTGTTCTTCCTGGAATAGGTACAGCTTCACAAGACAAGAAAAATAAACAAAAAATAAGATAGACATTTGAAAAGGCTGGTATCAATTTGGTTGCATTTTGTAAATCCGTAAAACCACCTCTCCTATGAAAAAAGTTAAATGAAGCATGTAATATTTGAAGCAAATAAATAGCTTAATTGCAATCTCACCTATTTCTTCCGGTTTTTCCCGTTATACTTCCTTCACTAGTTCAGTTAACATAGTGTTCTATAATGCAAAATATAAGAAATATTATATGTTGAATTTACAAACCTCATATGAGTATTCTACGAAATTAAATCTACTACAAGTGTATGCAAACTCCAACAATGATCTAAACTATCATATGGCGTATTGACAGAGAACAAGATACTTTATCTTATTTTTACAGCCAAAGATTAGGAAAGAAAGTACAATCAGCTTCAAAAAGAGTGCATAGCCACCAACTAACCTCTTCATCCGTCCAGCGTGCTTGTGATGAACATTTAGTTTGACCACCGCTTCTACAAGCAGAAATCAAAAGAAAGCATATATGTAATCTACTGGAGTGGAGACGTGGTTCTATTTAAGAACACTTCCCAAATCCAAAAAGAGAAAACTAATATTTACTCTAAATAAAGAAAAATCTAATACCATTATCTGTTTAGAAGCACACTTCCCAAATCCAAATACATTACCAGGAAACTCTTTTCTAATTTAATCGAAAGGTAGCTAGAGAAGTATCTATAAATTTTAATACTTGTTTATAACCAATTTATAGAAACCATCCTTCTTTCACTCATATGAACTTGGGAAACCATCAATGGGATCAAATTCAGGTCAACAGAACATTACATCTTGATTAAAATCAACTTAAGAAGCATAACTGACACTGCAGCGAGATCTCGGAGTGTTGGTATCACTGCTATCAGAAAACGATGAACACGAAGTGAATCCAACCTCTTTAGTCAAATCAAAAGTGTGTCGTCCCACCTTTCTTCCAGCCATCACGTCTGTATATCCCGGTTAATATACTTAAGGTAGTCAAGAAGGGCGGAGAAACCTTTGTGGCTGTGCTGCTAGGAGCTACATATTGACAATCAATAGAAAAATCAAAACAAAAGAACCCCCAAACACCAAAATCAACGAACCAAACATATGCATATTTATGACAAGAGAGAAAGGAGGAGATAGTGACCCGGTCGTCAGCAGATCTAGGCAGTGTTGATGTTGTTCGTCGGCAGAAAGGGGTGGTGATAATTGTTTTCGAAGGCAGTTTTATGTTTAGAAGCAATGTGTTTTCCTGTTTCACTGTTTTTCAGGCAGTTTTCACTAATACCACCTTCAAATTATATATGTCCACCTCTCTAAAAGAGCAATATACACGCCTATGGATGTTCAACTTTATCAAGTGTCCATTTGGCTAAGAACACAGATGATAAGGGATGGCATAAATTTCAAAAATTATACTATGTGAGAGTTAATTCTGCTAGATAGTTAGCCAAATAATCCAGCCCTACAGTTTGAACTTGCATATAAAGTCATTTTTATCCTTACATTACTCAAGTTTCTTTTCATAAGATAATTAGTTATGTAAATGATGATTAACAATTCTATATTCATGCACCTTGTAAGAAGTTTGTGCTGCTAAGATAAATCTCCTGAAAAAAATATATCATGCGTTAGAAAGTTAAGAGTTGGGATGCATAACTATAAATGAGCGTAAGTTGAAGTTTACCAAAAAAGAAACAAACATAATTAAGAAATTAATTGGGATTTTACCTAAGAAAAGAAGAAGCAAATGCACGCATCTACAGAAAACTATTGCATCATCTTCATCTACAGCGAATGAATGCTTTAATTGTGATATGAGTCCTTTATAGATTGGCATGGTTTGATATCAAAGCTTTTTACTTGAAATTTACTGCCCATTTGAAGACCAAAGAATCTATAAATCACAGTTGCAACTTGCAATCAGTAACTACTCAACAATAATATAACAAAACAGAATAGGATCACATCGTAAACTTCACCTATGGTGGTTGATATGCATCCTTTGTTCTTGGATCCACAGCCATCACCTTCCCTCCATTCACCTCCAAGTCGTGCCTAAACTTCAATAACCCAAGTAAGAGTTCAGTTCATCACATTACTTAAATTAAATTTAAGTTACTAATTTCAGGTAAGAGTCTTATAACAAAAGAGCTGACGTCTCTTTCAATGAAAACTGAAAAATCAACTGGAAAACAAAGACTAAGATGGTTACCTGATCAAGAGGAACATATTTGAAGAGATGATGAATCCGATCATCATATATGACCTTTTACCACATCTGCGAGTGTATATTAACTTTATATAACGAGATATATTGAAATAAATGAACTCATAATTTATGTCTAGGAATATTTGACTATTTATGCATACCATTTCATGACTAAAAGTTGCATTATACATATTGCAGTCTTTAGTCCAAAGGATGGGTGCAAGACTTAAGTAGCCTGCTTATATACATATCCAACACATAAGTTCAACTTTAATAGAAAAGACGTTTTAAATAAACGATATGAAGGTTACAATGGATTTTCTTACCAAGTATTTGATGCAATTTCCTCATCCATCCTAAATGTGGTTGCCTGTAAACTCCATGAAGTTATTCTTGTTTCATCATTTACACAATAAAGATAGATTTCAATATGAAAGTATGACGACTGCTGCTGCAAAACTCATGGGTCATACATTTATCTTGAACGGTACACTAAAAACAAAAAAGAAAAGAAACTATAAGCTATGAGTACTTGAATAACCTCTGTGTAAATTTGGTCTGCAAGCGTCCAAATGGTTTCTAATGCAAGCCCTTCGATATCAACTGTTTATACAAAGAAAGATGAAATAAAGATTAAGATGAAGAGAAACTTGTAATGATGCAGCAAAGTGGAATTAGTGACCATTTCTTACAGCCAATATTAGTAATTTCATATAAGAGTCTTATAATGAAAGAGCTGAAGTCTCTTTCAATGAAAACTGAAGAATTAACTGGAAAACAAAGTCAAAGATGGTTACCTGATCGAGAGGAACATATTTGAAGAGATGATGAATCCTATCAACATATATGATCTTTTTCCACATCTATGAGTATATATTAATGAAAGCCCTGTGATATCAATTGTGTATATAAAGAAAGATGAAATAAAGATTAAGATGAAGAGATACAATGCATACTGACACATGTAATGTTGCAGCAAAGTGGAAGTAAACAATTGTATATAACTTCTGGATCAAGGTCTCAAACTCCTGCAAATCAACATTCAAGATTTAATACACATTTTAAACACCAATATTAGTTGAAAAACACATGCATAAAAGTCAAAAAGAATAATAATAACTTAACTTTTAGAAGCCTCTTTACGAGCAATGTTGGCCTTCATTAGATCTTTTACTGCTTCAGTAGCCTTTATTTCAGCAGCACCAGTATTAAAACTGTTCCTGGTGAACTCTTTGCAGCTTTTATATCCCTACTGATAATACTTCCACCATAACCTCAAACTATCATGTGATTATCGATGTAAACATCTTCTTCGTGTTTGCTCTTTGGTAGGGCCATTTCATGCAAAACTATACTCATATCAATATTTTCAACAATCCTTAATTGTATAAATATTTAAAAAAGTATGTGGAATTTTCCAAATTTTACTGTCCCTTTACGATCCTACCGGCATGGTCATTTTCGACTTCTCTTTCACTTTGTCCCGGTAAAAGTTCTCTTGGGAGAACGTCCTCAATGGTCTGTTTCTTTCACTTTGGACTTGAGTGTTTCTTTGATAATTTTATAGTTTGTGTACACTAATTCACTTGAGATAGAACTGCTTGAATGTGCTTATCATGCCCTTTCCCAAATAATTCCAATGCATGTATATTCAGATGCTTACCTTCTTGAAAGCTTGACCGCTTACTCTGTTCTAATCACAACCTAAAGTAATAATTGATACTGTTATTTCTAAGATTGAAATAATAAAAATAAATCCCATAGCACAACAGTATCAATGCATTCACAATATAGAAGTTTTCATTTGAGTCCATACCTTGAAGAGGATCCTCACTCATAAATCAAGCTTCAGGATCATAGTGGGCAGAATTGGCATCAAGATTCAGCAGATATTTTGCTATATCTTCTTGAATACGCAGATTCCTAAACAGACAAAAATTAATTATCGCAAAATATTGCCTTCTAGACTACAGATTTGAGTCCAAATCATGTGACCATGTAAATGCAAATTGATTTCAAATCATTATAACTTACAGACTACTTCCTCTTAGGTGGTTAGCGAAATGCTTCTGCTTAAAGAGCTTAAATTCACCAATTTGAGTCCAAATGCACAAATTTGAGTTTAGTACTTCAAGATTCTGCTAATTCAACAATAAATAGAATCGAGATTTGAAACCTAGTTCAAAGAAACAAAATAGGTTAATCCGCAACATATGTGATCATGTAAATGCAAATTGATTTAAGTTCGTGTTTAGTTTTGTATATTAGCAACACACAAGCTAAGAAAGTGATAATTAGTACTTCAAGTGGCAATCAACTTTAGGAAAATTATGAACCAGAACCAAAAACTAAAGCATACCACCATAGACGGCTTGTTGTGGACATCTTCGTTCCAACTCGAAGAACTTGATGGAACAGAGGGCGCAACTTATAACCCTCAGATTGACTTTGATTACACGAAACCCACACATTAGTCTCATCATCGATACCAGTATCATTACTGTCAACCAGACTCGGAGCTCAGAGACATTATTAGCTTCAACGCCAAAAGGAGATAGCAGTAGTTCATCAGTATCTTTGAAGAAGTTTGTTTGACATCAAACGTTATGAAAAAGGAAAAGAAAAGCATCAGATTCGTAGACTTACCTGAGAAATGAAAGCTGAATGTAGCAAAATTTAGTCATCTGTAGTGTAATAACCCGAGCAGAGATTAAAACCCTAGTTTTATGAAAAGGAATGATATAGGAAAGATTAAAACCTGGTGGTGACAGTCACCGATCTTCTTAACACCCTAGTTCCATAATTTCTTCTGCAGTAACACCAACACCATTTAATCAAACTGCATTGCAATCGAGTGATCAAAAAGCCAAATGAAAATTAGAATTAGCAAAAACTTAGTAGGGGATGGTTTCGGTGATCCAAGTATCCATCGGTTGCAAAACAATGATGAACACGATCACATATAAACACAGATACGTGTTGTAAATCGCCATTGAAACAGCTTTAAAATCAACAAAAACTTACCGGAGATTTAGCGACGAGAGAGAGAAAGACATTCGGATCAACGATCACAGTGTGCATTGTGCAATTTGAGAGAGAGAGGGGGGTGGGTGGAGTATTTATAGTTCATATTTGGCGAATTAGCAAAAACTGATATTTGGATTCTGTTTTTTTATGGATAAGATATCATTCCAAAAAGATCTTGTCAGAATAAATTATAGGAAAGTAGTGTAATGATTTTTTTATTTTATTAATGGAACCATTTGTTAATTTAAATTCATTGTAATCCTTCTGCTTTAATAAAATGATAACTACGGAGGACACGTGATAACATAACATTCATTCTCACAAAAAAAATTTCTCTTGTCTTTGTTATTAAATAATTACCTTAATTACATATAATATTAGTTAAGTTTTTTTAGATTAAAAATGGTTTTATAATAAATTAGGAAATATATCTTTTTATTAATGTTATTTCTAAAGAAACAAACTTTTATAAAATTTAATTTTTCTCTAAAACATCAAACTTATTTAAAAATGTGAAATATTATAAATTTAGTTTTTTTTTAAATAAATTTTTTATAAACTAAAAATAGTTAAAAATGTGAGCTAAAATAAAAAAACTTTATAAAAATGACAATTTTTTTAAACAAAATGTTTGATTTTTTTTTTAAAAATAAATTAAAAAGTTAATATCGTTGTTTTATTACATATAGTGTTACTCCTACGTAATTTAAATCATATCTTATCTTAAAATATCGTTTTATAATTAAGTAAAATTTTATTATATTAAATATTTTATTTATTCAACCCGTGTAACACACGGGTTTACTAAAGCTAGTAACGAAATATCGTATAATGAAAAGGTGATGTTTGAATTTGTTCGTAGTTGAATATCGAAACAAAAAAATTTTATTTTAACATGTTTAATTAACCGATGTTTTTCTTGTTCCTTTTATGTATAACATGTTTAATCATTGAACTTTTAATACATATAAAACACATATCAACAAGAATTAGCAATTTATATGTAACAGGTTAAAACTTATAGCAACAATAGTATAATCTCTAAGTGAAGAATACTTTAACGTAGGGTTCATTTTGTCGTAATCTTAATTAATTATTAGGTTGGTATATTATAGGTTTATGTTGACTTTTTTTAGAAGAATAAAGTTTTTATATTTTTATTATCTAATGTGGTATCAAATGTTTATTAAAAAGTTGAATATTCACTTAGAATTATTTTCAAGCTGAATTTAAACATGCCCTTTAACTTCTTTGTTTTATAAAGATATCATGGGAATAATAAATATATGACGTTTGAAAAGTAAAATTTAACTAAAATGTAAACTTAAATACATTTCAATTTGTAGCGTAATCATATATAAACATTAAAATTCAAAATAATCATTATTAAAAATCAAAATAAGTTTAAAGTCAAATTGGTAGTGATGAGCCTTGGATAAAAGGATTTGACATAAGGTATTGAGATTGACATGTTACAAATGAATAGTTATACTAGATTTAGTTGTTAAAAAATAAAATAAAAATATATTAATTATAAAATGTTATTTTATGGTAATATATGATTGAAATATTCTTTATGATAAATGTTTTAAAAAACTGTATTTTTTAAAAACTTTCTTATCATAACTCTAAATTTTAAATATTTTTTGTTTGTAAAAATTTTACTTTTTAAAAATATTAATTTTAAAGTATTTCATATTTTAAAAAAATTCAATGTTTTAGAAAAATTTCTTATTTTATAAATTCTTTTTCTTAATATTAGTGAAAAAAAACTCTTTCTTAATCTATTAAAATTTATTTTAATACAAAAGTAATTAAATAATATTTTTAGTAATTAATATAATTATTTAATAGGAGAGAGAGGCGAGAAAATTGATGAGGATGAATGTTGTGTTGACATGTATCACTCTTAGTTATCCTTTTATTAGAGTATATAAAGATATCTTTAATTTTATATAACTATTAAATATTAAATTTATTAAATCATTACTAAATATAATTTATATCATATAAATTGGAATTGTTCATTTATTTTGAAACTAAGTTGTTTTTCTTGTCACCTTTTCCACAAAAAATAGAAAATAACCTAGGCCCAGTACACTGCAAATGTTTGTGCTTCTTTGTTTTGTAGTCCAACCACTTGAATTATTCTAAATTTCTAACATTTTGGTCCACAAACATTAACAAACGACAAGACATTAAAACACTAACAAAACATATGTAGTATTAGACCAAGATTACAAGAAAATACATTACGCACCAAATTTATTGATTCACCATCCAAAATGCGCTTTATGTCCATCAAGAACACGATAAATCAAGTCTATATGGACTCGTACCCTTTTTGGATCCCGTTGAAATTAAGGTTATACTTTGCTCGTTGATCTGGGTAGAACACTCCAAAGTTTTTCTCGAGCTGAGGTTCCTTATTGTTCTCATCAAACATGGCGAACAAGTATGTCTCTATGGCTCTTCCTGGCCTCTTAGGTGTACCCCATGGTGCGTGTGCAACCATGTTTGTGTAATATGTCCGTGCATTGTCAAATGTTGCTCCAAATGCGCCGGCTGATGGCCATCCGGTTTCTGATACCACAATTTCCACTGAAAGCCCTCCGGCCTTCTCTAATGCCGAGTATGTCGCATCTACCATCGCGTCAAAAAGGTTTTGGTATCCATTTGCTCCATCTTGTACTACGGTTCCAGGAGAAGTAAATGTAGCATAGGCTAACGATATGTCTGTCGGGTTTCCTGCGTAACTAAGAAACAAAAACAAAAGGGACTTCAAATGTAAATTAACTATTTAAAGGTTGCTAATTGTAATATATTTTCTTTTATTTTAAAACGGCTAACTCACACGCTCTCTAAACTAAATTCTAATTCCACACCACTTGTCCGGTTTGGAACTTGAACCCTCAATCTCGTAACGAAAACAAATCCAATACACGTTAATACCATTCGAACAAATGCCCTTTGGTAAATGTGAAATATTTATCTATCTAGTATCATTCGACATTTTCAATTTTAAATTTAGTTCTTTGATCTTTTTTATGCCACATTGGAGTAAGACATATTTTTGGGCTCACATGATATATTTTACGAGTCAATCATCTAAAATACTTTATAAAAGATATATAAAAAATATACCTGAAATATGGATAGACATTAACCAACAATGGTGCATTGATGGCCACTAGGAACCCAATGATCGGGTCGATGTAAGCCCTAACATCGTCTCCGAATGCGCCCTGTGACGGAGGAAAACTAACTCCGATCAAAGTCATGTCAATAGAAGTTGAAACTTTGATTTGATCCTTGAGGCCATAAAATGCAACGACTTCATGGATATTGGTCAAAGCACGGTGCATCAATGGAGCCAACGTGCCATCGGATGGTTTAACCTCGTTTCCAACTGCTATGTAACGAAACTTGACACTAGGAAAGCTCATAATATTTCTCCACACCCAATCAAATGAATTGTCACGACTCGCAGCAACATATTGAAGATCTGAATTTGGGACCCCAACCATCACCTCAATGTTAGATCCACTTAATGCTTGTAGTGCGGCTTGGTTAGGATCATAGAGTCTCATCCGCTTAATGTTGTTGGAATTATATAAATTTATGACCTGTGCCGCGGATGGAAGATTGTTGCCAAGCATTCCATAACATACTCCAACTTGTGATTCTGCATAGATTTTATGAGATGCTACTAATCGTTAGGGGTGGGCACTCGGTTTGTCACTAGTGTGACTGTATAACACTTACAAGTTGTTAGATTACAAAAGATAACATCGTTCAATACACCATTTAATATAAATTTTTTGTTAACAATCGCATAGAGTTTGTAGTTCCATCAATTATTATAAAAGCATGTTTACCTGAAAACGTATAATTACTTAGCAACATGAATACGTTAAAAGAGAGAGATGAACCTGTTGTATCAAGGAATGCGGCAAATAGACCAAAAATAACTATAAGAGGAGCCATGAAAGACATATTTTGTTATGTAACACATGACGCTTTATATAATGGGCAAGAAAACCTTAAAATGAATATAAATATTAAGGCGGCTTATGTGACATTATGATTTATGAACAAGTGGAAGTTGATGATAGTGGGAAAAACCATAAACAAATACCAATTGAGGCTGCTAATACTGAAATAAATCAAAACTGACAATGATATTAATTGTACTTTACGTTTCTAGCACTGAAGCTAACATCGGCATATTCTCTCATCCCTTGAACATCTATGTATAATTTATGTTCGACTGTGTGTACACACACACACAATGGTTCTTTCAAAGTGGCCTACCCCCTTGTCGTTTTGGTCCTCTATTTTTGGTCTTTGGATGGCTGTGATGGCCTATAAAGTCAACGTTTATCTCTTTGCACACCTCAACATCCATTGAATTATAACATTTGATGCAAAGCGTGAACTTATTTGGCAAATATCAAAAGAAAACATATTAATAAAGTCATATAAACCCATTAAAAATAAAAGCTCATGGAGAACTCCAATAGTTTAACTAAATAAAATATTCTTCTAATTCACATTTTACTTTAGAGACTTAATAAGATAAAAATAAGATAATTATTAGACAATGATGCGATGGTAAAACACATGATTCCCCTCCAACAAAGGTATCAAATTCTCGTATCCCCAACATGTTTCATAAAAAGACTAAAAATACAATCCATGCTCAAACATCCTGCTCTTAATATTCATCTCTATAATTACATTAAAATCACTATTTTTTCTCTCTCTATTTTAATTAAATAATATTTTTTAATATATTTATTATTATCTTTTCTCTCTCCTCTACTCACAATCACTTTCAAAAAGTATTAAAAAATTAATAGAGATGAACAATGTTTTATCAAATGTAAAGATAAACAGTAACATGTTCTCTATCATTTACTCACGACTTAAAACGATTCTTTATAATATAAAAAACATACTCATAAATATATAAACGATGGGATGTGAATGCTCTTAGGGCGTCCAAACAAACTTTACTAAGGTATTTCAAGACCCTACGCAACATTACAAGAATCCGATTCTCTTGAAATATCTTCAATTGAGTTGCATTTGAATAAATATTGAACATTTTCTAACAACTATATGTACATAATCAAATCAAGAAGATAACAAATGAACTCTTGGATTGAAGAATATCGTAGAACCCGTAAACATGTAAACAAGGCCAGGGGACGAGCTACTTTCGAACCCGAATGCCTGGTATATCTTTTAGTCCCATCTTGAGTACTGTTTTCCTGAAAAGTGCAGGCACTTTTTCTAACCCGATAGTGTCACAAAAACCCTTGGCTAGCTCAACAAGTGTCGTTTTATCTCTACCTATTTCCCTGATCGAGTTATAATACCCAAGCCAAGCATGATATGCTGCCTCCTTCACACTCGGGTCAACTTTCGCCATTGACTTCTCAATCTGCAAAATTTTGACCCAGCACCACAATTGAATCTAAAATCACAATTTCCAATATATGGTAAGAAGTGGCTAAATAAGCAACCAAGCCAGTAGGTATTGGCCAAACAGGCTAAAGCAGGCTCAAATTAAAACAAGTAATATGCACGGAAACAGATCGAGACCCAAATCACTTTTGTCTAGAATTTTTAATTTATTTATAAGCAACTAATATGTCAAATATTATTACAATATATATGTTGTTTCAGGAAAAATCTCATTTCTTGATTATGCACTAAAAATAGACTTCTGTGAGTTTCAACCCAGTGGGCCCATTTGACAGATTTCCATTTTAGCTTTTTTTAAAGACTGTTTGACCCGTTACATATAGAACATGTTTTTCCATACGTGGACGAGTTGAAATCAATAAAAACATATTTAGCTATATGCATTAACGATAATTTTAATTAGCATGAAACTAATAATTATAAACGAACCTTTATTTTCATATCTGGATCTAAATGTGGTGAGGAAGATTTATGAAGAGGGAGATCTTTAATTTCTTCAAGAAAATATTCTTCCCATGGTGCAAGCAACAATATTCCTTCTCCACCTTTGCCTTCTCGCCCTGTTCTCCCAAGTCGATTTATATACTGTTCACGATCCACAGGGACACCCACCTGCTCACATTATAAGTTTTCAAAACACAACAAAAAAGAGAGACTATTAATCTTTGGTACGTCCAAAATTTATGAAACTTAACAAGGATGGTATAAGTTTAAAAAATTTCATTTAAGAGAAATGCACATCGTCAATGTCATAATTTATACAGCTTGTGCTTTTTACCTGAATTACCAAACTGACATCTGGATAATTCATTCCACGAGATGACACGTCAGAGGTAATTAGAATGAGCTGTTTTTCTTCCTTGAATTCTTCAGAAACACGAGTTCGGTAGAGTTGTGGTTTCCTGGAATGAATCTCTCTTACATTCATTTTCATCTCACGCAGAAGGGAAAACATGAGTGATGTCATCATTGCTGTAGTACAGAACACGATAACCTGAGAAATAATAAGTTTGTCACTGTGACTTCGACATATGTTAGAAAGCTCAAAATATAATTTAGAGAACTATGAATGCGTCATACTTTATAATTGGGGACCTGAAAAATATGATCCTTCAATAGATTGTGGACTATTTGAAAATGTTGTTCATGCGGTGCAATAAGGTAAGATTGATTAACCTGCATCAATTATCAAAACAAGCCACCTAAACATCAAAACCAGTTTCTTGCTAGAATACTACAAATAATAACACTCTTAATAGAAAACCCAAAGCTGCAGCAAAGAGCAATAGAAGTATGACATACAAATCCAGGAAATTGGTCAAATAGTCAACATTTCACACCTTATCATGCGTTTCTGGACCTAACCCAACTGTATTAATATAAGCATGCTCCCTTTTCAAAACAAGTTGAGATACTCGCCGAACCTGCAAATTGTACCAACAGCAAGAGATCTATAATAATTATGATAATAATGTAATCAAATGCTCATCAAGTGTTACTCTTAGCAAGACGAGTTAATACCATAGAAAACCAATATACTCTCATTTTGCATGAAGAAGAGCCTCAGCCAAATTCTGGCAAATTAAAGTCCCTGAACAAGTTAAATTAATATGAACCTGTATAATTCAAGGTAAATGCCGGCAACTTGCACAATCAGCACATTCGACATTCGTAAAAACAAAAGCAATGTTTTTTGCTGACATGGAGTCATGGACTACTTTTTGACATCAGGGTGCCAAGATTCAGCTACTCAGCAAATTAGTCTAAGTGACATCCACATTAGCAAATAACCTTTTGTCGCGCCCAAATATGTGCTGGTTATGCAAGCAACCAGCACTTACCATCAATTTCACGGGTCCATATATATTTAACAAGTTAAATGACTTTAATATGCCAAAATTAGGTTGGACTTCTTTGTGCAAAATGAGAAAATATATTGATTATTAATGGTATTAAACCTAAAAAAGAAATATTACAAATCAAAGGGAATATACTAACCTCTTTTGGAAGTGTTGCTGAAAAAAGTAAAGATTGCCTTTTACGAGGTAAACAATCGACAATTTTTTCCAAGTCCTTCCGGAAGCCAAGGTCCAGTAAATGGTCTGCTTCATCAAGTATAAGCATTTTCAATCCCATCAAACGTGCAGAGAATCCAGATTTGTTTTCAATGTGATCCAACAATCTACCAGGAGTCGCTACAATAATCTACAAAAGAGAAGGTTCATGCGAGTAAATTATCTGCAAAAACTTAAGGACATTTCAGCTTTAACAAGTGAATTATCATTAGATGTAACAATGAGCAAGCAGTATTGCATACGTGGCAAGGTTCTGTCTCAAGACGTTTCTGGTCAACTTTGAATCGAGTTCCTCCAACAAGTGCTTGTACACCAATTCCAACATGGTACTTTAGCAATACATTGGCTTCTGCAGTTATCTGACTAGCTAGTTCTCTTGTGGGGCACAAAATAAGAACACATATTGGCGGGACCCGCTTTGCAGCATCGTTGATTGAAGCTTTTAAAACTGTTTCAATTGCAGGGAGCTGTTTGTGTTTAACAAAATTGCATAACCAGAAAGGAAAAGGGCAGAAAAGTAATAAACTTAATTGTGAAGTAGTAAACAAGAAGAGGGGGGTTTTCATGTACCAAAAAAGCAGCGCTTTTCCCGGTTCCAGTTTTAGCTTTGACTAAAGCATCCTTGCCTATTAGCAAGACATTGAAACACGTTACTCAACGTGTACAAAAAAACCCAGAGGTAGAGCATAAAGTATGTTTTTAGAATATCATATTCAATTAAAAGATTATACTATAAATATCCAACACTAAACAATTATGTATGTATGTCAATATTTTAATAATATTAAACAAGATTGAAACATAAATCATTTGTCAAGCTAATTAGCAACAGCAACACACAAATGAGCCTCATACCCTCAAGACAAGCAGATATTGTAGCATCTTGAACCTTGGTCATTTGCACATAGCCTGCTAAAGTAAGTGCCTTTATGGTCAGTGGAGATATATTGCACTCGTCAAACCTGGAAAAAAAAAGATCCAACTTAGCTATTTCATTACATCAATACATACATATACACACACATACAAACACAAATAATAATAACAAAACAAACCTCTTTGAACTAAGGATTGAGTCATCATCACCCGTTACACTGTCTTTCTCAATCATGCGTCTCTTGTTGAACTCGTTACGAATGGCCTGTACGTGCAGTGACAAATCATCCTCATCTTCCAGCCTTTCCAACGGTATCCGTTTCGTCTTCTTCATATCATATTTTCCCAATGCAGCACTGCTCGTCAACATCTTCTTCTCATTCCCCTTCACTTCATCGTCATTATCATCACTCCCCTCACCATCTGATAACCCAACTAAACTCAGCCGAGGCCCTCTTAAATTCCCATCTTTTGTCATAAAAAATCCCTCATCATCGTCCGTACCATCTTCACTCGAAGAGCTATCATTTCTCCTGTACCTAAACCTAGAACTCCTAACTGAATAATGCCTAGCGTTCAACAACATATATCGGTTATCTAAATTAGCACACACAGAATAACGCCTAGTGTTCCATTTATCATAACTACGATCCGAAGAAACTTCACTCACTTGATTACTCACTCTACGATTCTGACCAGATATCACTCTCCGAATATCGATCGGATCATGATTCGATTCAATTCTAGCTATTTGCTGTTTAGAAGGCGACCTAATTGGGCCATCATCTTCATTCCACAAATCTTCAGCTCCTTCTTTCATGAAACGATCCGCTAGGGCTTTAATGTGCTCTTTAGGGGACAACGGCTTGTAATTGGGTGAATTCACGTTCTGCTCATGTATAGATGGATCCGAATTGGAGATTTGGATCGGATCTCGGATCGGATCCGGGCTTGATAGAGCTGTTTCTCTTGATCGATAAGTCGTTTTTCTTTCTGTCGGGCTTGTTTTTCGTGGAGGCGTTTCCACTGCCATTTGTTCAGGCCGCCGGGGAACGTCCGTGGGCCGCCGCCCATGCGGCGGAGGAAGGTGAGACTGTGGTGGAGATTATGGCCGGAGATTCTAGAACGTTCTATGAAGATCATTGAGGAGTGTGTTTCG
The DNA here is from genome assembly GCA_025506505.1 of Flaveria sonorensis. Lineage (NCBI taxonomy): Eukaryota > Viridiplantae > Streptophyta > Magnoliopsida > Asterales > Asteraceae > Flaveria > Flaveria sonorensis. The sequence continues at coordinate 92,040 of JACCIY010000522.1, read as the reverse complement.
GGTGGAGTGGAGGTACAGGGGTTAGGGTTTTGAGGGTTTAGAGGTTTGAAGATTGTTCAGAGGGTTTATGCAGGTGTTCAGTTTTGTTGATTTGCGTTTTCAGCCCTTCGTGTTTAGGTATTTGCTATTTGGGAACACGGTTGTAGAATGTAGAGTATATGATGTTTTGGGCTCAGTCCAATGGGCTCTGGCCCACACCTGACAGGCCTGTTAAAGTAACCTTTAATGATTACGGACTTACGGTTATCGTATCCGGCTAATATGACTATTGACTTGATTGTTAGAGTGTCCCGAAACCTTTTAATATGTTGCTAGTGTTTACAGCCTCTACTCCCGGTTATAAGGACAAAGAGCAACGCATCGCCGCTTAGACCACTTCGGACTACAAGTTATCAGTTGCTAAATAATATTTTTCTTGGATTTTAAGGGTTATGGGTATCAATCACTGGATAGTGATTTAAAAGAGTGTTACGAAAATCAAATTGGTGCCCATTAAGATTGTAATGCTTAAAGTTTCGACACATGTGAAGCATGATCGTGTCAAGTGAAGCATAATCATGCTGATGATCAGTCTTTGGTAAAAATGTCATGTGGCCCGACAAGCTGACAAGTTGCTCAATCGATCAACACATGGCAAGCACACATCCATGCTAAACAATGTGTGACCATGTTACGAAGCGCATGGTATTGCTCAAGATCGACTTGTCTAGCTATTAATAGAAAGTCCAGCTTCTGCTTCAAATTGCTCTCTGTATTTTCACTCGCTTGCATTTTGAATACCTGGTACACTCCAGAGCGTTTAGACTCACTTTTCAACCATTTTATAAACAGCTTCAGCACAAAAATGTAAGCTAAGAAAGGATACATCATATTATTAAGTGATCCGACCCATCTCTTATGCGTAAAGTGGAAGCTAAGTAAAAAATCAATGTTTTTAAGTGTCAACTCAAATTTGGCATAACTAAAATTGTTTTTAATAATCATACATATTTTTTGGTTTTAGAGAATGTTTATATTATATACTTCTACAATGATTCATTTATATGACTTAAAATTTATGTTTTTAAATTATAGAGAAATCTAACTACTTTATTTACAAGAAATTAAAGGTTGAATTAAAGTCAGGGCCGGCTCAACGATTTTGAAAGCCCAAACGAATCCTTTTTTTCAAATTTCATTGTATAAAAGCTGTCTTTATCACGGCTTAATTAATTTAGTAAATTAGATGCCTAATCACTTGTGACCAACTAGGATAAATAATCTACCGTGACCAAATAGGAAACGGTGTTAAGTGAAAAATTCTGAGCCACATTTACACTAACCTTTCTTACACAATCAGCATTATATAATTCATGTTCTATGATTTCTAACCTCTTCATGCAACCCACTATATGAAATTCAAGAGTAGAGCAACCTGTAACACAAATATCTCATTACAAAGTAAAACAAAAAAAAAGGATTAAAAGAGATAAATTTGTTTCACACTCCTTCACTGAAAATTAAGACTACAATAAAATTTGTTTTCACTGTTATCAAAATGTTGTAAATACTTAAAATAAAGATGGAAAAAGAGAATCTTGTACTAAATAATAATCTTATAATTAAAATCAAGTAAGATCCGTATGCACCTGTGCCGCCCCTTTGCCGAAATCGTCAATCCAAATGTTCGAACTTTTAACCGCCACCAGAAACTCAAAACTGTTGATTTAGAATGAGTAATCATATTTTTACAGTGATAGATTTAGCATCAAACATTAAAGAGTCGGGTGTTGTAGATTTTGAATCACAAATCAAAAACTCAAAGAACGAAAATCGAGATTATTGTTGTCGTTTGAGCTTTAATCGAATTTGCGATTGTAAACCTTGAAACCGCTTGTCGTTCCCAACCACCCCCCCCCCCCCAAACGATTCTGTGAAATAATAAAAACCGCACTTTGCCGTCATCAATTAAAGTCTAGCTCCCTTTATTCTTTCATTTCTTTTTAATAAGACCATTCTTGATTAGCCCAACAAAAACCCAATATGTATATAATACTTTTTAAAAAATTGAAGCCTTAAATTTTTGGGGCCTAAAGTCATCACTTACCTTATTAAGCCGGCCCTGATTAAAGTCATCACTCACAGCACACATTAGTTCTTCAACTTCAAGGCCCTCACAAATATCACACCACATAAGTCAAAAATGGTTAGCGTATGCAATTTGGAAAATGGCGTCAAAAAGGCACTCATAAACCCTCACGATCGTTGAAACTCAAATCCAACAATCTCAATTTTGAACTCCATTAATCCATCAGTTCTTCAAATGCCTACGATTGCCGTTGTTACCGGTGGAAACAAAGGCGTCGGTTTCGAAATATGCCGGCAATTGGCTGATAAAGTCACGGTGGTGTTGACCGCAAGAGACGAGAAGAGAGGCAACGACGCCGTCGCTAAACTGCAATCTTACGGTTTAGCGGACGTCGTTTTTCATCAGCTTGATGTCACAGATCCGGCGAGTATTGCTTCATTGGCGAATTTCATTGATGATCGGTTTGGTAAACTCGATATTGGTAACGATTTGAAGCATGTTATTGTTTCATTATCAATTGTTAGTTATATTGATTATTATCGATTATCTTTAGGTCTAGTGGATGAGTTGAGGTACCTAAGATTTTAATATAATAGATCGGAGGTTTTGGGCTCCAGTCTCATGTTATACAAGAAAAGGGAAGGTTTTAGGTTGAGACGGGGTTTCTTCACATATGGTGGTTTCCTTCAGATCATGATCTTAGGTTCGGGACTGAGATTCTATACTTGAGTTGTGGAGATGATTGAGTGATCCAATTAGCCGTTTAAAATAAATTTATATTAATAATGACTCCATATTATTTGAATTAGGTTATACAATATATAGAAAGAACAATGTGAACTGGAAATCTGATTTGTACTTTCCCTTTTAATACAAACAATTATATTTGGTTTGGTTTTAGCTTAGATAAGGAACAAAGCTGATTTAAATGGGCTAAAACACTGTGATTTATCTTATCCCATCGTTAGTAGGGTATTGGTGGTTCTAGTTTATTGGTAACAGGTTCTCGTGAAATAACGCCTACCAAACAAGTCAAATTTGTTCTGATGGTCTTTATCAAATCCAGTGACATGGTGTACCTAATACAACAAGTCAATTTGTTCTAATGGTCTATATCATCGTGAGTTTGTTATGAGGCAAAAGTATTTAATTTATGATTTATAATAAAATTTTAAAATTACAACTTTGTTAGTTATAAATTGTATCAAGGTGGTGTTGGGATTGCTTATTCAAATAAGTTATTTTAGATAGTCCTAAACATCAACCAAACAATTTATTGGTGTACCTAATACAATAAGTGGATGAGCATTCTTAATATGTTATCCAAATACCTCTTAAGAAGCTTGTTATTTACTACTTATACTTATATGTAACAGGTGAATAATGCTGGAGTCAGTAGTACTATTGTTGATGAGGAGTCGTTTTGGAGTTTAAACCTTCCATCAGAGGTAAGCCTTGTTCTTTTGCACCTAGGTGTTTTGCACATATTGGTTGTGGATGAGAGAACTTCATAGTTAGGTGTGTCTGAGTGGTAGTAATTCTCAGATGGAAAGCACACAGTATTGGTTGGTATCAGGGCAGGATGTTATAGGTGGATCTTTTTGTTAATCATGATAGGAGTGTATTTTACGTTTTGACTTATGAAAGTCAAGGTTTACTTGGAGTTCTTGAGTTTGGATCAAACATTTGTATAACCAGAATGAATATATAGCCAAAACTGTATAAATTGGACATTTTTATAAGCTTTTCTAGGCAAAAATGTATTTATGAAATGATTGCTAACATTTTGTTTTCATCGCGCCATAGGTAATCGATGAAAAGGCTAAGCAGGTGAAGAAAACTGTAATACAAACATTTGAAGGAATCCAAAAGTGCCTGGAAACCAATTATTATGGGGCTAAACATGTCACTCAAGCTTTGCTAACACTTCTTCTTAAATCTAACTCTCCAAGATTAGTCAATATCTCATCCAAATTGGGGCAACTAGAGGTAAGAATGTAATATGACCTTTGCCCTTGACTGCGAGTATGGTAATTATAACCTTTTATGCACAAAATACGAGCAATAGTGATGTTGTATGTATGCATCCTTGTTTGATTACACTACTGTAGATATTTAAGATTATGATTTTGTTGTTATAGAATGTGCAAGATGAAAATGCAAGGAAGATTCTTAGTGATGTTAATGGATTAACTGAGGAGCTTGTGGATGAGGTTGTAGAGGAGTACTTAAATGATGCTAAAGATGAAGAATTGTTGAAAAGAAAGGGTGGTCTAGTAACGTTTCTGGGTATACTGTGTCTAAAGCGGCTCTTAACGCGTACACGAGGACCTTGGCCAAGAAATATCCATCATTGTGTGCAAATGCAGTTAGTCCTGGATTTGTTGCGACGGATATGACATTTTTTAAAGGAACATTTACTGCTGAAGAAGGCGCGAGAGGGCCTGTAAGACTAGCTTTGATGCCGGATGGTGGACCCTCGGGTCAATACTTTTGGATGATGCAAGACTCCACATTTTAATACGATGAAGACGAAGAACTGGTCATTGGAAGTTGTTAAAAGAGTTGGATGAGTTAGTTTTTAACTAAAATAAAACAAAGAAATTAGTGTTGTTGTAAAACTGCATCACATTGGGACTCGATGATTATTTGGAAGAAAAATAAATATTCCACCCGGTGTGTTAATTTGACCATAATGCATCTAAAGTCTGTGATGATATGATACAAATCACCATGATTATAATTATAATAATTGCTAGGGTGAAAATTAAATATCGATCAACTTCAAATTTTATATTAAATAAAAACATCAATATCACCATAACATGTGAAGTCATTAAATAACGAATTAACTGAATTTATTATATAACAAAAAATGACTAAAACTTATAAAATTGAATTAAAAAACGTGTTCGTTAAATGTTTTAAGAGTAAATTACACGGATGGTCCCTGTGCTTTGATTAAATTTTTGGATTTGGTCCTTAAAGTTTTAAAATTGTGAATATAGTCTTAAATATTATAGTTATCTTTCATCAAAGGTCATTACTCTGTTAGTTCAGTTAGTGATATTACATTTGTCAAAATAATTATTTTACTTGTAGGGATCATCAACGTAATTTCATTTTATTATAATTTTTTTATAAATATTTTATTATTTAATACACAATAAAAAATATTTTTAAAAAATGTCTTTTTTAAAATTTTTGGTTTATAAATTTTTTTTAAACTAATATATGGGTTTTTTTTAAACCTTTATAAAAATGTCTTCTTTTATAAAAACGTTTAAAACTGAATTGTTTTAAAAAAATGTTTAAAAAACTAAGAATTTGTTTAAGAAAAGATGTTTTAAAATGAATGGTTTTAAAAAAAAAGAACTTTAGAAAACCAACCAGTTTAAAAAAATCAAAAAGTTTTAGAATGACATATAAAAACGAATGGTTTAAAAACCAAACATTTTAAAAAACATGTTTAAAAAAGTTTTTTATTTGTGTATTTAAAACATATTTATTAAATAATAATCTTATTAATAATGATTATAAAAATAATATAAACCATAAAAAATTTTAAAAAACAAAATTATAAAATTTTCTTAAATAAAAATAATACTATAGTTTAAAAGGTAAATTAAATAGATGTCTAATGGGAGTAAAATGCTAATTTTTATAATATTTAACGTCACTAACGCTTGACTAAAAAACCTAGAAACCGTATATAAAAGAGAAAGAAATATTAAGGATTATATTTAAATATTGTACAACATAACTACAGGACCATCATGTAATTTACTCAAGTTTAATTTTATACTCATTAAACATTTTAACGCCTTCTAAATTTAATTAAGATTATATCCTCTCTCTGTCTCAACTTTCAACACAAATTATATCATTTATATTTTATTCAGATAAAGAAATCACCCACATCAAAAAGAATCTTGGTATACGATAAAAAAATTGATAATTAATTCAATTGTTGACGATAAAAACAAATGCAAAGGGTCGGTTGAATATATTTAACATTAAGAGGTGGTTCCTCGTTAGCATCGTCTTCAAACCAAGTTTCTCTTCTCTCCGATCAAGATTCCGGCCGGCGAACCAGTTAAGGTTTCGGAGAGGTGATCGACTCCGGTAGATTGCGGATCGGAGTTTATTATGGCATCAGTCGGGGAGAAAACCAAGCAAAGGTATATCGACTGATGCATAACTAGCTAGAAATAGCATATTATATGTTACGTTACACACACGTAGTAGAATGATATAATCCGTAATATAAGGTTATGCTTAAAACCTACTGATACATATGTAATAATTTTAAAAATAAAATAGGTGTAATGGTAAATAAAGGGGCTAAACCGGTACTAAAAATATAAAAGTAAATTTTGAGAATCGAAGAAGTTAAGTATATTGTTGATTATTTGGTCCATACTATGATACTGTTTTAATCCAAAATTAGATATGTAGTGAAGAAAATTGTGTGTGGGATGGTTTTATAGAGTTATATTTACTGAAATTATTTGTGTATTGTTTTTAAATTATAATATTACTAATAAAATAAACCAGTTTTATGTAAATATATTCCTCAGTTGGTATATGTTTATTTTCGTGAATCTATATAATAAAGCAAAGCAAAATTTATTACATGTAATATTCTCACATCCTCATTGCAACATGTCATTTTCTCATAATCTATTTGTCATACATCACTAGCATAAAAAATAAACATATATGATCTTATTAAATGCTAAAGATATTATTAATATTCTTTCCAAATCATAAAACACACATTTGCTAAAAAGATGTATTTTTTAAAAATAAATAAATATGACTTTTTTAATACAATAACTTTTTTTAAATGATATTTAAAAAACAAATTTAAAAATATGAATTTAAATAAAACATTTTTTAATAAAATAGTTATGAAGACGAAAGTTTAATAGATATTGTTATTATTTTATTACTTAAGAGAGTTGATTATACATAATTCAAATAATTTCTTATCTAAAACATATTTTATAATTTCTAAATATTATTTACTCTAATATATCAAAATAACTATTAGCCACATGATTATTTTGTAGTATGTTCACATCATCGTCACCTACGCTCTACCTAGGATTGTCCATATGTCACCATCATAATAAATTACAATTTTGGTAAAATTCTTGACTTAAAAAATGTTTACTTAATAACTCCCATTTAGTACTATATTAACAATATAATTTCTTTCTAAAATAAATAATATTTTATTAAAAATGTTTAAAAATGTATATAAAGAGTTTTATGGATATTTATGAATAATAAAACTTTTTTATTTTTATACTATTGTTATAACCTAAATATAGTTTTATGTATAATAATTTCATTGATATGTTATCTATAACATATATTAGATTATCCATATATATAATCTATTATATTATTTTTTATTTCACCCCGTGTAACACTGGTATCTAACCTAGTTTGTGTATATTCATATATTGTAAACATATGTGAGCATATAGATTTATTATAATTCATTAATCTACACATATGTATATGTATGAAACTTGTTATAGATGGGTATAAAAACATAAGTAAATTAGAAATATAAAACGTGGATCTTTTACAATGAGATGTTTTTCACTTCAATTTTAATGATAAATAAACGATTTTAATTGGTTAGGGGTATTTATTTGTCTAGGGATTAAAAAATCATAATCAATTAACAAGCTTGATCTTTCATTCATTTTGTTTTGCTTTTAGAGTTGCTCTTGTGACCGGGGGAAATAAAGGTATTGGATTGGAAATATGTCGTCAATTGGCCTCAAACGGCATCACAGTCATACTAACCGCTAGAAATGATAGTCGTGGTTTGGAAGCTATCGAAAAGCTCAAAGATTATGGGCTCGTGAATGTTGTTTTTCATCAACTCGATGTTAAAGATCCAACGAGTATTGCTAGTTTGACCAAATTTGTTGAATCTCAATTCCAGAAACTTGATATCTTAGTAAGTGAGCTTTACTCATAATTTATTCTGTTATAGACGAGTCTTGAACTTTTAAGCTTCATATTATATTTATTTATGATATATATAAAGCATCTGAGCTTGACACATTTATAATTTTATTTAAAGTTTAAGACACGTAAAATAATTTTTTAAGTATAAAGTACAAATATTTTAGGCAATAATTCCTAATTTGCCCTAGTATAATAAATTTACTTTTAATTAATACAATTATTTAATACACATTAGATTATTTACTTCAGCTTATTAAGTATATTTTATTTATAATATTTTTAATTAATATTTAAACTTACATTTACTTTTTATATATTATAACTAAATACTATTTAAATTAAATTATATATTATTTAAATACTTAACTATATAACTACTAAATATTTAACTAATAATAATAGTAGTACTAATAATAATACACAAATATAATCAATGTTTAAGGCAGGTCGGAAAAAAGCCTCTGTGACAAGCACCGCATCATGCGAGCAAACCTACTATATATAACAAAAAGAAAAGATGATTAATAGTGAAGTTGTATGTTTTCTTAATGTTACCATAGTATTTTTTTTTTCACTCAAAATAATAAAAAACCTATTTTTTAAAATATAATTTTACACTTAAACCTAAATATATTGTTTGAAACTAATCACTAACACTTTTTTTTTCTTTTCATTGCCCTCCCCACCAATAAAATAAGTTAATGATTACTACTCGATTATATTAATGATATTATAAATACTGAGATTAATTACATGACACTGAAAAATTCATTTTCTGAACGTCTATTTCCTGAAATATAAGTTGTATACATGTTGTGATCTTGTGTAAAATCTTTTCAGGTGAATAACGCAGCAGAAAATGGAATCATCGTAAATTATGATGAATTTAAAGCCTTCAAAGATGGAGCAGGATATGTAAGTGCATAGTTTTTTTATTTTTTATTTATAATAAGTATAATAAAGTTATTTTTTCAATTAAAACAAATTACACATTAGAAATATATTTTAGACAACGTTCGACAAATTGATTTGTTTTCCATTAAGGGTGAATAAAAAAGATTTTCTATTAAGATGTTTAGCACTATTAAATAAATGAGTATTACCGATGAACATATGTGTCAGTAATCCATCAGTAAACCATCACAGACAAAAATTTGTTGAAGCATTGACGGAATTATCGACAGACAACTGTCAAAGGTAACCAAAATGAAAAAAAAAATAAATTAGAAAATAAGATTATGGTGGTGAACGACAATCCGTCGGTCATACTCGTTGTTTAGTAATGCGATGGATATTACATTTCTCATCTGAAAATACGATGGATATTACATTTCTCATCTGAAAAATACACATGGTCATTCATATGGTTTGGTAGGAGTATGTGAACGACGAAAATGCACAACTTGTAGCATCGATGATCGATCAACCATATAATTTAGGTGAAGAATGTATGAAGACGAACTACTATGGAACTAAAGCAGTAACAGAAGCATTTCTCCCCCTTCTCCAACTCTCGAATTCACCAAGAATCGTTAACGTTTCTTCGAATTATGGAGAGCTACACGTAAGTAATTCGCGCATGCACTCGCACAAATATAAAATAAAAAGTTTCATATGTCATTGTAACTATCTTTCATCATATCTTATTGCTTGTATAGTGGATCCATAATGAGACGGTGAAAGCTGAGTTTCTAGATATCAACAATCTTACTGAAGAAAAGATTGATGGGATCATCCAAAGTTTTTTTAAGGACTTTAAAGACAACAAGTTGTTAGAAAATGGTTGGCCTCTAACATGCTCCGCGTATAAGATTTCAAAAGCTGCAATTAACACTTACACAAGGCTTTTGGCGGGAAAGCATCCTAATATTCTTGTGAATTGTGTTCATCCGGGTTATGTAATAACCGATATCACGTCTCACACTGGCCACATGACCCCAGAAGAAGGTGCCAAAGCTCCTGTAATGGTTGCATTGTTACCTGATGGTGGTCCGTCAGGGGTCTACTTTTGTCAAATGCAAATATCCTCGTTTTGATCGAGGATACTAGCTATGACACTATGTTACTTGTGTCTTGACTGTTGGAAGCATCATCTGTTTATGTTTTGTAAAATAAATGAAGATGATTTTTTTATTTTGTGTAAAACGGTTATGCTTAAACAAAACAAATTACAATAATACGTATATAATACATATAACAGAAAGTAATAGGATTCTTGAAGCTAATGATTGATATTATGTCTTAATATTGGAACGAGTAACAGTGTGTTGTTTCTTTAATTTTGAGCTCCAACTAAGAATGATTAAAAAAATGATCAGTAACAGTAGTAGAACGTCTATTAGAACGAGTAACAGTAGTAGAACGTCTATTAACTAGACAACGTATCCAGTCAGCATTGACATATGCATACGAAGAAAGCAAGAACCTTTAATTCAATGCTAACGAGGTTGTATATAATGATCAGTAGAATTTACAGTGTGTGGTTAAATTTTGCAACTCGTGTCATGATGAAAGCGCCAGCTCAGCCCATGCTAACGAAGAGGCTGTGAACTCGGATGAGCATGTGGTCTGCAGTTTGCTTTCCAACATGGCACAGAGTTCTTGCATGGTTACTTTATCTGTACCCTACATAAATGCAACTTATTACAACCTCGCGTATCACTTCAAGATCTTCATCTCTAAATTGTTTCAGTGCTGGATCTACTACTGCTGCCATCTTCCCTGGTTCATCAAGATACTCTTGTGCCTGTTTAAAATTTCAAAAAGACATCAATCATTTTGATACCCCTGCCTCTACTCACTAACATGATTATTATTTCTTACCCAATCTATGAGGAATCCTTTGTCTTTGCAGATTGGAGGTCGTCCACTAACAATTTCCAACAGAAGAGCACCAAACGCGCAGATGTTACCCTGAACATCTAAGTGGCGTGCTGCTAACGAACCAGGTTGGACACACGTGGCACCATCATTGCTAATAGAGCTAGAGTTGTTCTCTGATATTGTAAGAATACTTTTCCAACTTTCAAAATCAAGTAGCTACAAGAATCAAGAAAACAAAAATGTAAAACACAGTTTAGCTGTCTATATGCAAATTCTGTTTTAAAAAATGGTGTAAAGGTGGTACCTTTGGCGAGAAATCTTCTGTGAGATATACTGCAGTAGAGTTTAACTCGGATATGGTAAAAGGTGGTTCAATTTCTGTGTGAAGATACTTTAGACCTTTAGCGATTCCTAAAACAATCATCATTCTTCGTGTCCAATTTAGTTGACACCCTTCTTCGTCTACATTAAAGCAAAAACATTTGACCATATTTCTAATTTCTCTACAACAAACAATAAGTCCTGAATCTTAAACCTAGGCTATTCGGTCGATTCAAGTTATGTATTCTCCTTAACGGGTCGAATGCATAAGAATATAAGATGAGGGGAGAACAAAAGCTAAAAGGTCAAACAGGACCAATTTAAAGTGTATTTTCAATACATAAACCTTATAATCACCTTACTTAAAAGCTAGATTATTTTTGAAAGCTTTATTTGAGTCACTTTTTCTGATTAAGTCATTTAGATTTTGGACATAAAATGTTTCAAGTCGATGAACCATACGTGCTTTGACCCACACAAATAACCACCCGTTACCCAACAACTTTGCCCCATGTAATAGGGAGAGAGACTTACAATGGAGGTGTTCAGATAATGTCCCATTAGATGCATATTCAAAGACTAACATCCTTGTAAATGGGACACCTTCAATACAATATCCCAGCAATTTCCCTACATTTTCATGATTTAGCCTAGCCAAATCAGCCACCTAAGCAGTACAATACAACTCTTGATCAAAAAAGACCAAATCTTGAAAACACCTATAAAATTCAAGATTTTGGCATCACCTCTTTTTGAAAATAGGGCTCAAGATAGCTTGTCCAATTTTCTTTCCGGTTGCAAAGAGATATAACCGCGATTTCTGGTCCACCTTTCATGTTCCCTTTGTAAACTACAATATTCGATGATGACCCAATAATGTTGCTAAAATCTTCACATGCAACTTCAAGTTCTTGTCGACTATATCTCATTACATCCTTTAGCATATCAGCATCTGCATACCCGAAAAATAAATTTAATTTTTATATTCAGTTAATATAAAATAATGTTTTCCATACACAACCAAGCTTCCTCACCAATGAAGATTTCCATATGTTCTTTTTCAGTTTTGGATTTCTTCCGCATAACAATAGTTGATGATTTGACTTTCAACCTGTGAGCAGCAATGAGAAGGCCTACAAGGAAGATGGACCCTGCCATCACTCCAGTCACTACTTCAAGAGCTAAAACCCATGTGGGTTTTGATGCACGTGCGCCGGGCTTTTGTTTATCTTCAACCGGATGCTGTTTCATGTCGTCTGAGTTTAAAGGTTTAGCTGGTGAAATGACACCTACATTCAGAAAACTCCATCTCTGTTAGTTTAAGGTGACATGACACTGCTTTATAACATATAATATAGTGTTAGTCTGTTTGTATTAAAATATACCGCATTGTTCAGGAGCCCGAGGTGTGATATCTTTGTACATTATGCAGTTCCCCTGAAAGCTGGTCCTGCAAGGGAAGAACAAAGAAAATGAGCATAAACACTATCAAAGATGGCAAAATGGGCTGTTTGAGTGAGTTGAATAACGGGTCAAAATGGGTTTGAGTTGAAATGGTTTGATTTTAGTCCTGTTAAAACCGGTCAGTTTGTGTTATGAAGCATAATGAAAGGTACCGAGGTAGATATTCCAAGCATTTAGGTATACTCCCAACAAGGTAGTTGAATGAAAAATCAGCAACTTTTAAAGGAGATGCATGACAAAAACCTAAAACATTTGTATTCGAGGAATACCTGTACAAAAACAATCAAAACATTAAACACAACTGATATATCTTTTACTTACATAACTATAATTAAAAACAATTGAAATATTTCTAACTTACATTCCTGTCATGGCAGAAGCATAGTCTGTAACATTAGCACCCGGAACAACTCCTTGCAGTTTATTTCTGTCCAACCGAAGCTCTTGAAGGTTCTTCAGATTGCCAAGCTCCGTAGGCAAACTTCCGGTCAATGCATTAGATTGCAAGTTTCTATCATATAAAACCAGATATAGAACTATGAAAACCTGTTATTTTTCTTGAAATGATGCATTTTATGTGTAAAATAGATTTACATTTTAACAATGCTAACAAGATTGCCTATTTCACGTGGAATAGGTCCAGATAACTGGTTTCCTCCTAAATCCAACTTTTAAACCCTTTAGCAATCCAATTTCTTTAGGTATTGGACCAATGAGATGGTTCCCATGTAGAATCCTGCAAGTATGATCATTTCTTGATTAAATTCTTTAAACTTTGTATTGTGTTATTGTAAGTAAGGTAAGATGTCAACAAAAAACATACAGTTCGCGTAAGAAGGAGAGCAGAGACAGTTCTTCAGCAATGAACCCCTTTATCAAACAGCTAGAAATGTTACTGCAAAAACAAGATTAAAAAACGAAATTACTTTAATTAAAGACATATGAATTGAAGGGAAAGAAACTCCTTACATTTTTATAACATGACCATCAAAACAAGAAACACCAACCCAATGACAAGGATCTGAATCTAGGGCATTCCAGTTCGATAGCACCAGCAATGGGTCATCAAATATACCTTCTTTGAACACTGTAAGAGCATGAACTGCAGTAAAAGACATCAAGAAATTGTATAATTTGACTAATTTATAGTATAGCATTTAACATTTCTTCAATCAACATTACAAATTCCTTCAAACACCATTCAAAATCTTTAAGAAACCAAAAAATAAACGAGAATTGCATACCTTCTGTTGGTGGAACAGCATCACTAGTCGCAAGAATCAATCCCAAAGTAAACAGATAACTTGAAATTGAACCAATCGTTTCATTTTCTTGAAATCTCTCGAAGAATTCAAGAAAAAAAAAACAGAGGTAATGCTTGAAAGAGAGAATCTTTCATACAAGCAAAATCAAGAACGCTGTGAAATACTCAAAGATACAAGCCGATGAATCTTTTAATAGCGACCCACTGAATCAAAAGGGTGTAAAAATGTAAAAAGATTGTTGAAAAGTGAGATTAAGTAGATTAAAGAAACACCCGCTTAAAAAAATTTGAAGTCGACAAAAGATTTGGTGACAATAGGGTTTCAAGAAGATCACAGAGAAGTATTAAAAGGAAAAGATTGTGTAGATACAGGAGGGATTTTGTAATGTGAGAATGTTTTGATTTCTGTTATCTGATTGATGTGATATTAATAAATTGGCGGTGTTTTAGATATTTTGAATCAAAATTTGAGAAATATACCCAAATTTATTATTATTTTTACCTAAATGTATTTTTTCAAAACAGTTATTTGAGAATATAATTAAAAGAAATTTATTGACTACAACACTTACCGCATCACGAGTTCACGACCTAAGGACCTATCATATTATTGTTTGAAAAATAATATTATAGAAAGAAAGTTTGATGAAAATATGTATATTATTTTATTTTATAACATTTTGCAATTTTTAATTGAAGAGAAACCTGGAGAGAATCAAATTTTGTGATAGGCCATCATAGAAAGATACAATTACTAGTGGGGTGGTTAGAAATTTAGATCTCTGATCCTTATAATAGGTTGACTCTAATAACATTTTATATAATTACCACGATACCTAAACTATGAATATTAAAAAACAATAATACACTCTTGAAAAATCTTGTGTTAAGTGTTTATAAATAAATGTATAATCTTTAACATAAATTTTGAATGTGACTTGATAAAATGACATTTCCATAGCAGTGTTGATCAATTTTTATAAGACAAATGGTACAGCAGATGTATATTATTTCAACCAGTTTAACTAGTTTGTTCGTTTAAAGATTTTACTTAAAATCAAGACATGTCAAATATATAATACATATATATTAGTTTTTCATAACAATGTGATTTTTTCAAGTTGTGAATATATAGTCATAAAATATTTATTTCTACCTATGTTTTTATATGAACTCTATTAAATGTCGAGCCGCCACAACACGCCATAAAATCCCATTAGTTTATAAAAGAACATATGATATTGTTCAGACCTAAAAATCATCACTTTTTGACCACCTCTTACTCTACTCAATGTTTTTCTACTATTTCATTGTCATGGGCGGACTTAAGAAGGGTGGGGAGCGGTCAACCGACCCCGTAGATTTTCCCCCTATGAGTAACGTGTTTTGACGGTTTTCGATTGACCCCGTGTATTTTTAATACTAACCCTTGTAAAAAGGTTTACGACCCCTAAACCCCAGTTTTATTTGAATGGTTAACCCACTAAAAATTAAAATAATAGCTCACTTAGTTAAGAAATGTAATATCAGAATAATCACCGATAGGTTTATTTTGTACAAAATCTCTAAGCTCATTTATTTAACTAAACACCCAACATATATTTCATTAATCCATTAACATTTCTTAATTATCTTTAAAATTTCTTTTAGTACAATTCCTTAAACAATACTTGCGTTTGTTACATTGAGAAAGACGTTTTTAAGAAGGTTTCGATTGATGATGTAGTGGATATTTATCAAGAGATGAAGATACTCATACAACAACTACAAAATGTAATGTTTTCACTTTGTAATGAACTCGTATCTTTGTCAAATGTCTTACAATGTGATTGTAATTTGTTTTGTGTGACCTGACCCGACCCAAACTAAAAATTACAACCTTGAGATGGGATATACATGTTTATTCGAAAACTGAAAAAAAACTAACCCTAGAGAAAAAATTTCTGAGTCCGCCCCTGTTCATTGTCCAGTAATTAAACTCTTAAGTATTCTTATTGTTATTATTCTTTTTATTTATTTTTTATTACAAAATAATGCTTGAAATATGCATGATATGTTATATGCTTCTCTTTTATTTATAAACATGCTAAATTCTATAAACATATACTACTAATAACGACGTGTTAGATGAGGATGAACCTATCACACAATACTGTTGGGTCGATTTTTAGAAATTTTCAACATTTGAAAATGTAAATTATTCCACAAATTTGTTTGCTGGCATCTCTACATACAACTTCTCAAGCTTAAGCAACACATATCACCACTCATTAAAAGATCATGGAAGTAACAAACCATGGATTAATTATTGGGGGTTAGCATGCTAATCTACATGGTACATGTAATATCCTCAAGAAACTCGTAAAAATAAAATAAAATAACACAAGATTAAAAAAAGAAGAAAGAAAACCATTTATACCAATTTACATACTTCACATCATGATGGCAGACTATCTTTGTACCATCAACTTTGCGTTCTTCAGGTTTCTAAGGGTCATTACTAGTTGTTGCCTTTCACCCTCTACCTCTGCAAACTTTAGGCTTATTTCTGAATATCTTTCTTGTAGTTCCTTCAGTTCTACTTCCATACACTTGTTTTTATTTAATAATTCAAAGATTTCTTCATCTCCGGCCTTCTTAATCGCGGGTTCAATGGCGTCATCACTACAACAATGGGATAAGATATCAGTTTCTAGAGTCCAATTTGTCTTCACAATTTAAGATCAAAATGAAGACTGTTAAAATGGGTCTCATTTACAAAAAATGCAAATGGTCAAAACAAATAAAAAAAGAAGGAAATTTGAAAATACAACCAAGTTTTTAGTCAATTTGTACCTTTTGGTTGCAGGGTTTGGATTTTGAGCTGTCCATACCTGTGATTGAAGAAAATTTAATCACTCATGTCATATAGAGATAGTTGCAGAACATTTGAAATATAAACAAATATACTATCCTGAACTTTTTCACCATAAACTGTGTTGTGAAGTTACCTGAGGATTCTCAATGTTTTGATCAAGAACCTCCAATCGTTTTTCCAAATCTTCGATCTTATGTTTAAGATCTTTTTCTTTCTCCAGAAATAAAGCTTCAGCGCGTTCTAGAGCTATTTCCTTTAGATTTATTTGACTCTGATTATAAATAGAATTCCAAATTTAGCACAAGCATATGCAATACCATCAAAAGCCAAAATAAAAAGGAGGGATACTTAATCCTAAAAATCCATGAAAATTGAGACTGCTGACTGTTCTAACAAATGTCATATCACCCAATCAGGCGCCATCAAAGGTGACCATTTCAACCCATTTACTTGTGGATGAGTTGATTTGTAGTTAACTTTATCTTAAAAGGACCAATTCTAACATTGAAAAAGCTAGAATAGCCGAATAGGGCGGGTCAAATTAGTCAAACATGGTAGAAAGGCATATAAAGTTTACTTTTTATATAAAACCACATAAATCAATTTATTCAAAGATCTAGATTACTGCGGTAATGATAATCTTTATAACCAACATAGGGTAATAATATAACAATTAAGAAAATGAACAAAGGATGGCTGGACTAGAGTAAGAGAATGCACCTCAAGTAGTTTGATTTTGTCTTTCATATTGGTGACCTCTTTCAGGCTGCGAGAAACAGGTACAGATTTATTGTTTCTTGGAGTTGGTTTGTTTCCCTCTTTGAGCCTTTTCTCAAAGCTACTAATAGCTTCATCTTTCTTCTTGAGATCACCTTTTAATTGAGATACCTGTTTTTTCAAATTTTCTTTCTCTAATTCATTCTCCTTCAAGAACTGTTTCATCTCATTACATCTGGATTTTAGTCGTTCTATATCTGCTTGCAGCCTTTCAACTTCATTATCCTTATCATTTTTAACATGTTTCAAATCCCTGAACTCCTTTTCTAAGCTCTCCAGTTCCAACTTTACCAAACGAATCTCAGTTTCACGATCATTTATTTCACCATCAAGAATCTCAATGTTGGTATTATAACTAGTTTCTTGATGAGTAAGCTCATGAGATAAGTTTTCAATGTGTTTCTCCATCTCCTCTAATTGTTTCGACTTTAGAGTTATTTGGTTTGTAAGATCAACCAATTTCTCTTCGTATTGGTTCCCAAGAAAGTCAAACTCATTTTTGACTTTCTTGAGCATCTCTTCAAGATGTTTTTTCTCTACCCTGAGTTGATTGGCTTCATCCATGGCTTTCATAGCTGCATTTTCGTTTTGTCGAAAAGCCGATGCCATTTCTATTGATAATTTTCTAAATTCCTCTTGAAGTCTGCCAGCTGTATTAGCATTTTGAATTTTGACTTTTCTTAAATTTTCCTCTGCATGAATGGCTCTTTGTTCCTGCTCAACTTTTGCATGAATTAATTCTTGCATATCCACCTCAAACCCATCAGCTTGATTAACCAAATCTTCTTGCAAATTCTTGATTTGGGTTTCCAGTTCTTTAATTGCAAGAGTAGAGTCCGCCAATTCTTTGGATTTCAATTTGAGCTCATTGTGTAAGTTTTCAATCTGGGATTCGAGTTCGTTTACAGTGGCATAAGATGATGAACACTCATATTGCATCTTTAACTGTTCCTGAATTTGACTCTGTTCCAGTTTGTAGGACAAATCATGGTTTTCCTGCTTTAAAATCTCATAATCGAGAGCAATCTGCTCCATTTGCATTTCCAGCTCATCTTTATCTCGTTTGTATAGTTCTATTTCATTATAAAGATCAATTATCTTTTGCTCTTGTGGATATGCATCTTTCATGCCACTATGTACTCTAACGATATCATCTAACGCCTTTTGATCTTCATCATCAGACTCGGATTTAGAGTTGACTTCTTGCAACTTGGGAGCATTAGAGCCTTTTGGCTTTGACTCGAGCATCTCCTCTAAGTCGCGAACAGCAAGAATCAATTCTGCATTTGATTCCTGTGTTTTCTGAAGTTGTAACCGGAGATTGGAATTCAAATCCTTTTCATAACTCAGTTCTTGTCTCAGCTCTTCCACAAGAGCCCATTGATCCCCTCCCTCTGTCAACAACTTATTCTTGACTTTGACTTTCATCTTTTCACATTCTTCTTTCAATTCATTTCTCTCTTCCTTCAATGCAGCTATTTCTTTTGACAGATCCTGACTCCTTTTGCTCTCTTTCACGATTTGTTTACGAAGGGTTTGTATTTCCATGTCAGAGACCTCAGCTTGCCGAGCTAAAATTACAAGTTCACCCTTGAGCTTCTTGATGACATCATCTGGAGAACCCTCTTCAGAAATTTCTCTAGAAAGGGTCTCCCTTGGACTTAACGTAGACGAATCATCTGTACTTAACTCATGAACTGAACCATCTAACCAATCCCACTGTGATGATCTTTTAAGTTCCTCATAGGTTGTTGGTTTAGAGGTTTCATGAGCCAGTTTAGTGTTCATAGGTTCGGGTTGCCATGGAGTATCAAGTCCAGAGCTGCTATCAGAACCTGAAAGTGTGATATCAGATCCGCTGGATGCCCCGTGATCTCTGCTAATGTTATCAGTCAGGACCGCGTGATCCTGATTAAATATGAATCATATATAAGATCGTTTTCTAAATCTGATTATTGTGACTCAATATGACCAGAAAATATGATACTGAATCTGAATAAGTTTTTTTTTTTTTTTTTTTTGCAAAATCTCAAATCTGTATTGCAATTTATGTAATTATGTTACCATCATCAGTTTAGACACATCCAAAAAATCCTTAAATATTAGACTATGGATAATTGCGATAGTTGGTACACTTTAATCTTTCATATATGAGCGTATAACGTATTACCAATTTCAAGAACTTCATAACAATTATACGAACGACTGTGGATTTAAGTAAATTTCTGAATTATTTATGTGTTTGCATCTCTACTTGCCCAGATGCTCCCAGAACACACACACACACCCATGTTCACGCATGCACATACATATATAAACTGTTCTGTATTTTACTTCAGAAGGTTGAAAAAGAGCTTACTTCAATAGTGTCATTTTGAAGGCTCTCGTCTTTATCATCATGACTGAATTGTTCCTTGGAGCCCTTAGTGTCTTCATTCACATTTT
The DNA here is from genome assembly GCA_025506505.1 of Flaveria sonorensis. NCBI lineage: Eukaryota > Viridiplantae > Streptophyta > Magnoliopsida > Asterales > Asteraceae > Flaveria > Flaveria sonorensis. The sequence continues at coordinate 72,027 of JACCIY010000522.1, read as the reverse complement.
CACTTTCAGCAACCTCTCTGTAAAAGCATCAAAGCTAAATGCTCAACACCACAAAAAAGTGAAGAAAGTTACCTTATAAAACATTACGAAATCCATGTTTACCTTTGATCTTGCACTCTTTGAATTGACACCTAGTTTAAACAACACATACAACCATTAAACAAGCATGAAAATATAAACTCGTAAATTTAAAAATTGAGATGGAGAAGGGACTGGGACTAACATGCAATACAGTTGTGGATCTTGCATATTTGAGAGGCAGAGAAAGAGAAGAAGGCTTTGTAGCATCGATATACTTCGAAAAATCAAGTGAAGCTTCTCCAACAACTCCAAAAACTGAAGAACCCTGAAAATGTAAGAAAAAACTCATGATATTAATACTATTTACGAACCAAGAGCATTGATTTGAAAGCATGAAGAGAATCTAAAATGAATATGCAACAATATGTACCGTTGCCACAACAAAGCGATAAAGTTTCTCATTGATCTTTGCAGTTTTTTGATCCTGAGTCAACTTCACAGTTTCAAAATGTGGTTTTTCCCAATAGCAACTTCCATCTTTAACTTTTGTTTTCTCTAATCTTGCTGTTGGCTTTCCAACATCACCGGGAATCACAGCTATTGTCAAAGCATCTCCTCCAATTGTTGTTAGCTACATATACAGAAACAATAATACTAGCATTAGAATCTTGCAGCCAATAGAAAATATAGAAGTAATACATAATCATAGCGAATTTTATGGTTAGACAATCAAAAATCAAAAGATTTTGACTTTCATCAGCTTGCAGAAACTGGATTATGAACTCAGTATTATATATTTCATTAGTTATGATCCAGACCTCCTAGTGTCAGAATATAATGGGAAAGAAAACACTACCCAACCCAATTCACTCACAGTTACTTAACCCTCAGAGATTCAAGAAATGAACACCTATTGAATTCCATTTTAGTTTGCATTCTTCGTATAATACGAAAAAGATGATGAAATATTCCATGATTATTAACATCTTCATAATATAAATCACTTTTTATTAGAAGCAGAATGCCTACTAAAACACAACCTCAAAAGTTCATCTCTGAGGCATTTCACCAAACACATTATAAGCAGTTATGAACCAATGTCTTCAATATGCTTTTACACACACATTTTACTCTTGTGGGGATCAATCATTAATCACCTGAGTTGCATGAAACTGCAATTTGAATACAGCTTTGATCTTGCTCTTGTCGGTCCTCCATCTAGCAGACTTAAACATTTTCACTCTCTAATTATACAAACTCCTCAAATCCCACGTTTGTAAACCAAAATCACAAGTGCTTTCACTGTGCTAATTCAAGTCTGCAACTTCGGCGGAGCTCCGGCGAAACCGCTGGAAAATCGCCATATCTTTAATCACAACTACACTGATCTTCAAGATATCACAACCCCAACATCAAAATCAACGAAGATTGAGGATTTTTTGGGCAAGATTGTGGTATATATCGAAGAACACGTGAATGTATTTAAGAATGAGCTTGAAAGCTCACAAGCAAGCAAACATAGCAGATCTATAATCAAAGGTCTTCTCTTTCTCTCTGTGTAAGTGAAGAAGTGAATAAATAATGAATTAAAGAATTTGGGCATCTACAGTTTGTTGGAAAAGGAAGAAGTTATTAAATGTTTGCTTCACCACAATGCAATGATGAATAAACAAAAGTGATTTGGGGACAAATTACACAAAAGTGAAAAGGGGAAGCTTCTCTTAGATTTTTACGTCATGTGATATCATCCTTCTTTAAATAATCATCTCCCATTGTGAAAAATATATATTTTTTGTGTTGTTTTTAATAACAAATCTAAATGATTTCTTAAGTTGTTTCGTGTTAGGTTTGAATATGTAATTATTTTAAATAAACATGTTAATGTAAATATATGTAGTGTAAGGTGTGTTTTATCAGATCCTACTCGAATACTTCTTAACACTTTACATTATACTTCTAGTGCCTTTGATTAAAAAATGAAATGGTTAGGTCATTTTAGTGATGTTAGAATTTGTTGTTTTATAAAGTTATAATTAGAAATGATAGGAATAAATCAAATGAATAACTTGATAGCAATGGTATAATGATGTATTGCCTTGTTGGTATTTCGATGATCTTTATGTACAAATCTTAATAACTTTATAGCATTGGTATAAATTGCTCATCCGGTTTTGCAAAACAGTAATCTATTCAAAGTTATATCAGTTATAGAATCATAAATAAACAAGACGTGTTTTTAGATTGAGGACGTATTTATTCATAATACTTTTAATTTCAACTCGGTATTTATATGTTGAGACTTGTATTCGAAGTTGTGGTCGGATGTAGTTATTAAAAATAAGTGATTCAATATATTTATAATATGTCGTGTATTATATTATGTATGGGTGTTATTATTTGAATTTAGATTTTAGAATCATCTACTATTTCTGGTCTTCATTATTCAAATTCTTTCCTAAAGGTGACCCTGCCCATTTTTTCTAACCTTTCTATAAAAAGTTATGTTTTAAAAAAATAGAAAAGAGAACAAAAAACAATAAACATTTTTCTTTCACACTTGAAGTCGAATACCTTATTTAAGAACAAACCAACGGCCTTTGGCCTAGCGATATATGAAAAAGATGTCACATTTCAAAAGGTTGAGGGTTTAAGTTTCACATTCAACAAAATGTGTAGATTTAAATTTATGATTTAATGGGTGTGTGAGTTGTCGTTTAAAAAATTATAAGAAAGAGTAAATGTCCTTTTATTATAACTGCAATATCACATGTATAAAAATCCAAGTTGAACTCTACCAAGACACAAGAGGAAAGGCATACCAAGTACAATATGGATCTAAATAACAAAATTACACTAATTGGTCCAACCTAAATCAAACATCTTGGCTCTATTCTTCACCAACAAAAAATCCCCAAGTTTTGATCTCACTTTTAAATCAAAGTTATATGTTTAAGAAATCAATGTATTATATCTTCTCGCAAACAAGTTTCTCATCAAATCATATTTTATAATTATGATTATTTAAGTGTTGAAATAATCTACGGTTCTAAAATTTAATATCTGAATGAATCCTGTAAGGTTAAAAAATTAACAATTATAAATATTAATTGTGCAGCTTTCAATACATCAAAGTCAAATATTATGTTCGATTAAAGAATAATTAAATTCAATAAATTCTCCTTGAATATTACGTAGATAATCTAAGTGGCATCTTATTGAAAGAGTAAACAATTTTTTTAAAGCTTATAGTGGAGAAAGTCTAGAATATAAAAAAAAAATTATTGCAAGTTGCAGGTGAGACGGTTGATCCCTGGAAAAGATGGGGAATTCCCTGCTCTCGGTTGGGAACAACACCTCGAACCCAGGACTTTTTTTTAGTCTATGCCCGATGAATTTTCACCAGGTTCCATCGAGATCGCAACCCACTCGCCACTAGCCCATTTGACCATTGAATGGTCATATGACCGTTAAAAAATAAATTCTTAACACTATAAATATCATTCAATCTTAAGTTTCTCACACATCGTCTCTGCTCTAATTCACTTTTTAAAAAACACCTAATCTCTCTTTATCTCTCTTTTTTTGTCATGGATTCATCATCACACTTCGCTAAAAAAACAACCCAATTTCAAAAACCTCGTAAAAAAACTAAACCTCACAACCATTTTCTCTTCCAACCGTCACCCTACTACAACCAATAAGTACACTTTCTGCTGTCACAAGACCCATATTTTCCGATGTCACGAACATATTCGAGAATATCGCTGTGAAGCTTTCGATTATAGTGAAAAAACACTTCATCTATCGAGTGAGGAAAAAGAGGTGCCGGAAGAGGATGAGGGTGAATAAGAGAAACCGACACGCATAAAGGAAAAAACAGGGTATAAAAAAAGCAAAGGTTAACACTTAAAATGAAAGAATAAAAACTAAAAGGAAAATAACAATGTTAAGACGACCAAGTGGTGTATTGTTATTTCTTCATCCTCATTTAATTGTTTTGTTTGATATATTTAGTTTTGAATATAATCAAATAATTGTTATCATTTGATTACTTTTTGGTTGTGCTATAAAATTATAAATTCATGTTTACTTGTTCGTTTTAAGCATGATCGATAGCGTTTGATTTGATATACAATATAATAATATTTTCGTTAGAATTTTTGAAGAAAAAACTCAATTAAAACGTAACAAAGAGTTTTTCGATCTTATAATAATTGCCATTGATACTTTTTGAACATGAATCTTATTGACCAAACAAATAATTGTATTGGGAATAAATGAATTTAGGTTTTCTAGCTAATAATTATGTTGTATTTTAAATATAAAAATTGTAGTTAGCAAATAGCAATTTAGCGTTGATGCTTGCTCATTTATTTATTCTAATTAAGGATATGTGTGCGTTATGTTTTTGTTTGATTGTTGTAGTACCCACATTTCAACAAATGCCTACCAATAGAATCAAAAATGCGATCCATATGACATTTTCTCGCCATGTATCTCTTCCCACAAAATAAAAATATTACTTCCAAAAGTTATAATAAAATGCTAAGGAGTTATTAATAGTTTGTTTTGATTTTAATTATAGCACCAACATAGTTGATTTGTGAGTACACCTCTGTTACCTTAATCAAGATCACATATAAGTCACAAAGTTGCGTGATTTTTAGATTGTTGATCATTGGTGAATTAATGTTAAGTATTTAAATATTATTTTATATATTTGTATTTTTTTGAGCAAGGAATCCTGGCTTTAAGGTTAGATTTGTGTTTGTGTGTTCGGGTTAAGGTTAATACATTTTTTTGGTGTGCAATAAAGGATGGACTTAGGCTAATGTCTAATTTAGTGCTCGGTGCTTGTTTTAAATGTAACTTCTCGGAACTACTAGGAAAAAGCTTTTCTTCGAAGATTCATGGGTGATTAATCTAAAGTTCTATTTAAATTTGTAATTTAATTTATTACGTAGTTAGATAGATTAGATATTAATTAAGATTCTCCTATATAGGGACCTCAATTCCAGTTACGTAAGGTTGTCCTCTAAGACTGGTTGATAAACATACTATTATATTGTTTTTTAATTATGAAAGACCAAAATTTTGTTGATAATTGGTAAGAGAGCAAATTATTAAAAATTTTAAAGGTCTTGTTATCTTTGAATAAAATATATAATACCCATTTTGTTCTATGTTTATGACATGTGTTTGTTGAATTCGTAATATTTGTGCTGTTGTTTATTATTTGTAGGGTGAGAGAACATGCATATGTAAATACTTATTTGAAAGTGACGTTACAAACTTACTATTTAAGTTATATTTTGTATGTTATACTTTTTTCTCCATAGTTGAAAGGGCACACCTGTCATTTTGCATGATATAGAAGGAATCAAACTGTGGTTGAGGACGAGAAGTTGGTGACCAAGAAAAAGGACAGCCTAACGGTCACGTGTTCCACTTTTTATAGTGCTTATTCTACTTTTTATTTTATTTTTTAAAAATGTATTTCAATTCTTATGTTTGATTATCATTAATTATGTATAAAGTAATGGTATTTTATGGTTAATGTATTATTATTATTTAAGTATAAAGGCATTTTCTAAATACAACTCATAAGGTGGGCTACAAAAGCCGAACTCATGCCTGATATCTAGTTTCATTGTTTTTTTTTTTCAAAATATAAATTTGAAAAGTTGCGTTGTAATATTGTAATACATGTATGTAATATAGAAGATAGACATAAATCACAAAACGAGAAAAAATATAATTTTAAATTTTATCATGACTAAATCCTTGATTTAATTATCATGTATAAGTGATCCAGAGTTACACAAGAACTACAATTTTACCAGAACTTATGCAACAAGTAAGGAAATAATATAAAAGTTATACAAAAGTTTTGAATTTTATAATATCGTATCGTGCTTGTCACGGACTCTATTTATAATATAACTATTGTTAAATATTGTTCACTTTAAAATTTGAGCTCGAATCAAAATAAATAAGGTTAGTGCTGAGAAAATAACACCATCTTGTTATTCAATCATAGCGGTTGATATTTGATATATTAACTCATGAGAAAATTCTACGATCATACAAAAAATGTCATCCATCATATACTAATTCAAAATATATATACTAATAAAGAAAAAAAGCATCTTCTCTTTAATCTAATATGAGTTTTACTATATTTTCAATTTGATATTTTTCTAAAAAGAATTATTGTATAGTTGTTTGTTGGGTACAAAAAGTTGTATTTAGTCTTGTTACAAGGATACATCGTTTAACTCATGACAATTACGCGTACAACTTCCTAGTTTAAGTTCATTTTCTTAATTGTCTTTACCATTTCCTCTTTTGAATTAATAAATCATATTGCCAAACCACCAATACTATCGATTTTACACTGTATTTACACTCTATTAGATAACTTTTATAAAAGAATTTTTATGCACACACATATGTAAACTCTAAAATTGTATTATAACATAATTTAGTATTGCATATATAACAAAGACCATTAAAAAAATTACATACCTAGGTTTGAAAAAGGTCAATCCACCAATTATAAATTTTTGAAGAAAGTTTATTAGGAAAAAGAGGGTAGAATGTGGCTAAAAAGAGTAGTAGTAAATTACACTTAAGCCCCTTGATAAGGTGTATCTACCAATAATAACTTTGCTTTAAAGATGGAGAAATGAGCAAATGGGTTAGGAGCCAAAACAGACAAGCCCCAACATATATGAGTCTTAACTCAAAGCGTATGTGAGCAGTCATATCCTTGTCCAGAACCAGACCCTACCAGACTCCCCACCTTATTACTCTTGTGCCTTTTCCAACATATTGATATTTTACGTATAATATATTACATTGTTTTTGTTTTAATGATGTCCAAAATGTTTGTCTAGTGAATGTTTTAACCTGAGTCTTTTGAAAGACTTTCATGTGCCTTAACTCCTTAACACTATGTTATCTTATAAGTTTTATATATAATGTATTTTAGTATTATCTTTTAAAATTTTATAAACTAGGAATTTATTATAGTGCCAACGTAAAAAAATAATCATTATAACCATTTAAATTCAGAGATCTCTTTGATTCTTGTTTTCTGTTATATTCATTTAATTTTTTTAATAGCAGAAAGAATTTGTATACCAATGTTGATTAAAAAAAAAAAATTGGTAATTTTACAGCCACTATGATGTAATTTTAAAACAATCTATCAAAGAGTATTTACAAAACTCGAATGAATTAATTGTGCAAACCGTTAGGTTTGGTCATCCATTAAAGACATGGGCTAGTGGTGCAGCCCTAACACGTAACCCAGAGTGTATTTAAACCACTTGGCTTGGACCACAGGCCCGATAGAAACCACTCATTATCAGACAAACGGTCCGAAACCAACTTATCATTCCTTCCTATTAATTCTAAAAAATTAATTTGCGTTTGTACTTTATCTTCCACCAAATCAAGCGTTCAAGGACTTAACATAAATATAAAATAAAAATAAAAATAATGCATTATTAATATTTCAAACCGCAGCACATTTTTCGAACAGCACAAAATCAAGTAAACAGAAATTAAAATATTCACTAATTTTAATTATACATTTTTTATTTTTGCCTTTAATTGTCTAATTCAATGTGGCATTCTTCGTCTAAACTGTTATGTCGACAAGAGTTAAGTGTCTTTAAATAATCGCTAAAAACATGTAATACATCCTAGATTACAAAATGGTTTTTTTTTTTACCAATTTTAAATATGTAAAAATAGCTAAACTCTTTTATCAGGCTAGTGTCATATTTGTTTGTCTTCTAAATCATCCAACCTGCTATAGAAATCATCAGTGTCATTAACATACGTTACGAGTAGATAAAGTAAGTTGCAAAATGATCCCTTTTAAGCAAATCTTGTTAATACTAATGAAAAACCGTTTATCCATACCTTCTATCTCTATCTGCCAACCTGTTTAGTTCGGTTTTCACAACATAGATGATAATATATCGTGTTTATGTGTAAACGATTAAAGACTCAAATTATTATCTTTTATGTGTTGACATGGATGTTTTCCTTATAATTCGATTCTTACAATTTTATAACATAATAATTGGTTATCTTTTATTTATGAGAACTCATTACCACTATACTAGGTTGATACATAGAGATGCATGTGGGATCATTTTTTTTTAACGATAAAATCCGACCCTGCTTCGAATGATAGGTGTTATCTTGATCGGACTCACCTATCCATTTACCAGCTAGAGCCGCACCCCCAACCCTTTCAGAAGAAAACTCATTGCTGAGATAACTCTCTAGCTCAACTCTGAGCATTTCAAGACTTGAACATATGACTTCTTTTTATTTACATGTTATGGTACATTACCTTAACCAGTTAGACTAAGGATCGTTGCTGTACGTGAGATCAATCAATTAGAAGATCATTCAAGGATACACAGACTACATAAAAAAATTTTTAAAAAAAGTTACATCTATATATATAAAAAATTTCTAATTAACCGAAACTCGAAACTACTGTAAACGAAACTCGTGATGAAAGTGATGAACAAAAGGAGATTCGATAGGCACCACCACCATCAACATAAGTGCTGCCATAATCCCCACTGGAAACAACATCAGCATCATCGGCGGTGGCGACAATGGCGGAAGTATCAGCGGCACCACCAGAAGCGATGCTGTTACAACAACCAATAAGCCCACCACCTTCATTTTCGATATGATCTTCTTTAAAATCACTTTCATAAACTTCAATTTTCTTCTGATTTGATCCAATGGCTTCTGATTGTGTTAATGAAGATGCAATCGATGGTATTTAAACAGTTTGAGTGAGGAATCGGAGAGAAGCAAAGTGTTGATTACATCAAATCCCGATGCGATACGTCGAGCAGAGGATCTGTGTATCAAACCATCTTTTTTTAATTGTATCGTATTTGCGAATCTTTATTATGTTATAAAATAATACACTTGCGAAATTTGAATACATTATTAACTGTTTTTTGGAATGATTAGATGTAAAGATGGTAACAAGACTAATCTGAAGGTCGTATGTCTGTATCTAGAACTTTTATTTTTTTCATTTTTTCAGAAGAAAAAAGATCTTATTTTCTTATTAAATTTAATTGCTTAAATTAAAGATCTCTAAATTTATTAAAGATGGAATAAAGCTTGGAGTACAAGAAATAAATATATACTTAAAAGAAAAGTATTAAATAGTGTAATGATATTCAATCACTGCCCTTGTAGTGTACACTAGTTTGTATGTCACATCATATTATTATTGGTCATATGACCTTGTCGATGGTCATGTCAGTCAAACACAACATTGATCGCGGGCGTCGTTTGATAAGCGAAATGTACATACAGGTCCTATGCATTTATCAATAGTCACACCGATCATTCATCATGTTGTATGATTTGGCTCTCATAGGACTCCTCTAATCATTTCCAATCTATCATACAACCCCTATGACTATTTTCATTTCACCATAGGGCCCGTATCACTCGCCAGCAATGTGCTACTGGCTGAATAATGTCAATGGTGCTTGTTTAGCATTACCCATTAAGTATTATGAACTTGCCGGATTACATCTTAGCCATCAACCATTGTGTCCCTAGGTAATTAGTGTCACACGGCATTCAATTCCCAATAATGCGTTCTTATGGTTAATTAATCGGTAGATAATGTATACATGAGTGAGATTTAGAACAAAAACATCCAATTTGCTTACAAATATGAAAACATTAGTCATTCGAAGAAAGAAAAGAAATAAACGAAACACTACCAGGTGCGATCATGAGTGGTGCAGCCATTTATGAAACTAGAAAAGGTTATCATAATAGATAGCTTCTTCATCATCATGCTTGCCATATCTTCAATGGTGGGTAAGTATTCAATGATTATGGACAGAATGGGGATGAAAAGGAATGGACAAAGAAAGGTATTAATTATTCTTGTTTTTCTCATTATTTTATTATTATTATTATCATTATTTTTTAAATTAGGGTTGAATGGTTTTATATAGAGCGCTAAGGGGTTGTTAGAAGTCCCAAGACTCATCAAGTCATTAGTCATCACCGTATATACCGTATATGAAAGAGGAAAGGATGCAAAACGTAACACATGTATATCACACTATAAGACCACGTGCAATAAGTGGTTTTTAGAGTTTGAGTACTACATATGTGATATAGAGTGAAGAAGAGGTTAATAAGTGAAAAGGATGAAAGAGAAGATTACATTAGAACGTATTCACTGCAAATGACAAGTAACTTGTTATTTTACGTATATCTACATACAGTTTTATATGTATGTAAATACATATAAAATTATTTTTACTATACTTATAAAATATAACATAGACATGCACATGTACTTACATTGATACACACATGTTAGCATCATAAATATACGCATCCATTTAGTTCAGAGTTTTTTAGGTATAAATATTTTGAGAATCGTTGAAAACAATTATTTTTTACTATACTTATAAAATATAAGACAAGCTTTTTTTAACCTATACTTATGAAAACAATTTTTTTACCTATAAATATGATATATAAAACAAAGGCTAGAAATTAGAAAATAAAAACCCAAATTGCGAACCAACATAACAAATCTAAAACACAGTTCAGACTTCTATTTTTCTCTTTTCTACTCTACCATTGAGAACAAACATAACAGATCTACCTTCTGTTTTTTTCTGTGTTTCTTTTCTTGATATTTTCTGTCTTTGGTTCTCTGAAATATGCAGAAGAAACTACCATATGATCACTAAAACTACATACCAATCTAGTATATAACAGATGCATAACTTAATAGGGAAACAGAACAACAGGAAAGAAACTTCATTTCTTAAACCCATAATTCCTCAACTCATTGCTTGTTAGCAGCTTACTTCTTTCTCCATAATAATTTTCAGGGTTGAGATACACAAACGGGTTTGTATGTGTGACTATACTGAGAAAAGAGATCTCTTAAGCTCTGATAATAATAAAGGGGCGGCCCTGGTGCACGAAAGGGTAATCGGGAGCCCGTTAGAACTAGTAACTTTTTATGCGGATTGAAACTAGACAGGTTAGGTTGGGATGACCATCCCGTTAAAAGTAAATGAGCCAGAATTATTCTCGTTACTCACCATAACTAAGCATTTTCCATGGGTCAACGACAATAAATGGCTTGATCGATTTGTGGAGGAATTTGTTTTATTTCGGTTGCAAGCTCCTGCTCGATCCTATATCTACACACAAACACATTGTCATAGGTAAATCTGTTAATGCATTGCCATAAAATTTTACATGGAAATAACAAAAAACTTACAAATTAAAGCGGTCTTCATATGTTATCAAATTCACAGCTAACCCCAGATGTCCAAACCTTCCTGAACGGCCCACCTAAGAAACACAGTTGGCAAACTTCATTCAATGAACATTCAAAGGCAGATATATAGCTATATTAAGTTGAATAGAACTTTAAATCACCCTGTGCAGATATGTTTCAGCATTCTTGGGAAAATCAAAATTAATCACAACGTTAACAGCTTGAATATCTATACCCCGTGTAAAGAGATCTGTCAGGGCAAACCATATTAAACATTAGTGTAGATCAAGGTACTCCTCGGTCATATGACCTTGATCAATATTATAAAAAATCATCTTAAAGATGCAAATATATATCCAAATCGAAGTAATAGTTTGCTTGGTTTACACTCCGTCAATATTTACGGTATGTGTTTTGATATACTAGTGCCTGATGAAAGAAAATGCAAGTGTTAAAGAAATGGAAGACTGTATATGAATCTCGATAAGGTTGTGTACTTGTGTTTTCTCTCAAACAGATTAAATCAAAAAAATTAGCTGAAAGAGCGGGTTGACAGCGACGCAAAGTCTATTTCTAGTGCATGCAATCTTTTAAATCATTTTATTCAAATATTTATCATTGTTGTAATAATATTGTCTTTCATAATCAAAGTCTACTAATAATTATTTATGAAAACTAATAATGGATAAAGGTGGTTGTGGGTGAACCAGCCCCAGCCCCACCCGTTCCAGCCTGAACTGATAATGACATGTTTTAACTCATACCAGACCCACCCATCTCCCCCATCCTGCCAGCACCAAATTAACACTAAACCTGGACCGAAATTACAGTAAATCATAAATAGCAAAGAAAAACATCTAAATTATACCAGTACAAACAAGATTCCTGCAAGCACCATTGCGAAAATCATGAAAAACCCTATTTCTGTGATCTTGCAACATTTTAGCATGAATATAGAAGCAAGAGTAACCCAGCTCTGTAATTTTCTTAGCTAATAGCTCAACCCGGTTGACCGAGTTGCAGAAGATGATCGATTGGTTGATTTGTAGCTGTTAATAAGCATCAATATTAATAAAAACTTATCAACAATATCTCGCCAACAAAAAAAGATATTCCAGCTTTGACCTAACCTTAGAGAAAAGAGTATTGAGGCAGTGGACCTTCTGTCTTTCTTCTACAAAAGCGTAAAACTGTGTGATACCTTTAAGAGTAAGCTCATCCATTAAATTAACAACATACGGTTTTTTCAGGTATCTGTCTTTGAAATGTTTAACTGTAACTGGAAATGTGGCTGAAAACATCAGAATTTGTCTCTGCTCAGGTAGAAATCCAATTAGCTCTTCCACTGACGGTTGAAACTCTGGAGACAACAGTTTATCAGCCTGTACTAAGTGAAAAAACCAGATTTTACTCAAATTGCAGTTGATCATCATTTTGCATTTTGCAATGTGCATGATTATACAAATTTTGTTTACCTCGTCCATGGCTAACATTGCACAATCCGACAACTGGCATATTCCCTTTTGGTAAGATCAAGAATTCTTCCAGGGGTACCGACCAATAAATGGACAGGTTGATATAAGCGCATTATGTCGTCTCTTAAACTTGTTCCTCCGGTAGAGACCATTACTTGAATTTGTAAGTGCTTGCCAAGTTCCTTGCAAACTTGTGATGTTTGTAGAGCTAATTCTCTTGTTGGAACTAATATAACAACTGTAATCATTATGGAAGCTACAAATTAGCTTCAAGTGAAATGTATATATTGTTCAAAACTGTCGTTCAGAATGCACTGTTAAAATAAGAAATCTGACTATTGGAGGCTTTTAACACATGAGGTGAAACGTTGACCTTGAATTTTATTTTTATCTGGGTCAATCTTTTCAAGAGCCGGGATGCAAAAAGCTGCAGTCTTTCCGGTTCCATTTTTGGCTCTTGCTAGAATATCACTTCCAGTTAATGCAATAGGGATAGTTTCTTCCTGTATAGGTGAAGGTTTTTCAAAACCCTTTTCATAGATCCCCATAAGTAGCTCTCTTTTTAGAAAATAATCCTCAAATTCATTTCCTTTTGTAGCAGTGACATCCTGTAAAGGAACAATGGAATAATTGTCTCATGAGACAGGTTTATTGAAAATATAGATTTCTAGCAATTGCATTAAATCTTTTGTTCTTTGGATCAACTGATTTTCCATTATAATCATAAAATTTAGATACATGTTTATATATAAGATGAAAACAATAACTTCATCATAAAATCATAAATACAGCAGTTATATAACTTGTATTCATGAATTGTAAATGTGTTATTAGTGCATACAGAATTATGATATAAAATGCGAGATAAAGAAATGTGACACAGCTGACAAAACTGTGTTGAACAGCACATTGTTGCTTATGTACCTCAGTCCTGTAACGCGTATCTGCTGCAGGTATGTTCAGTTGCGCCTTCCAGTCTTGAGAGCTAAACCCACACAATACGCAATGGTGTAAGTTCATAAGTAGACATAAAAACACAATGCCAATAATTATGCAATGTATCTAGAATGAAAAGACCACATAACGGAAAAACTATTTTACATCTAATCCAATTGGCCAGAATAATTTAGTAGAAAAAGACGACTAGCATAACCGACAGATGCAAAAAACCAATCTAAGATATATTATCACCCATTCCCTAACAAGTTAACAAGGGGGAGGATAACTTCTCTAGGGTTCAGGCACTAGTATTTAGTAAGCTTGAGGGAATGATAATATCCAGCCAAAGGACAAGCATAAAGATTGCAAATCAAGAAACTAAAGACCATATATGTAAACCGCTAAAAACATAGTCTTTTAGTTTTTTTATGGAAGTCATGACAATGACATAATGAAAAGGTGAAATGTGCACAAGCTTATACAAGATAAGTTTTTAACAATGAACATAAGAAATTAAAGAAAAAAGAAAAGAGAGGAAAAACCGGTGTGTTCTCCAGGACATTTGTTTTCCTACTGAGACATATGACTTGCAAGATGTTACACTATGCAGCTGTAAATTTAGCAGTTAGCATGGACAAGTTAAACTAAATCAACACGGTATAAAAGAGAGAGAGAGAAAACCAGACCACATAAATTCAAGGATTGAACCATGTCATCTTTCAGGTATACTCTACTGCATACATAGCCCGACAGAAAACATTGACATCAGAATCTGAGTCACTTAGCATCATCTGCCAAGTACTCTTAGTAGATCAAAATGAATGATGAGCAGATCGATCAAAGAACACACATTTGGCCTTTGTCACTTATAGCAGGGTACCTATCCTTAGCTACCTTTATTTAAGAATATAATGAGATTCTATGACTAGTTGAAGGAGCATGCACCATTCAAAAAGGCTCAAATACATCACGATCAATTGTCAATTCATAATTATATCTACTTAAATCACTGAAAAAGTCATAACCCGCAAGTCAAACATTGTCATATAACAAGCTACCATATATATTATAACCAACGCAGTAAGCGCTTTCTTCAAAAACAGCTCCTCGTGCAATCAAAAGGTTATCTACCCTTCTTCCTTCTCGAATTGCACATACAGATATGTAAAATAACCACTTATACTAATCGTTAACACAAATAACAGTTTATGAATGGCATATACGAATTGCTTACACCAAGCTAGTAATGTGACATTACATAAGAATAACAAGGGTTTCGAGATTAAAGTAAACTGTGCATAAATCAATTTGGTTGAGAAGTAAATCAATTGAAGGTTCAATAGACCGAAATAATTTACCTTGAATGTACGGACTTCTCAACTTCGTTATTAACATTAGCAGCAGAATAACCATGGGGATTAGGGCTCCGTCTTAACCACTGCTGCTGATTGTGCTGTTGTACGGACTGCTGTTTCTGCTGAAACTGATATTGGTGATTAGGGTTTCGAGGTTGATGGTAGTTGTTAGGGTTTGGTTGATAATTACCACCGTCGTAGCCTCCGCCGTTGCCGACACCGGAAGGATACCGGCGATTGTTTTTGTAGTTGCTACTGTAATTGTTCATCGGAAGATGATCGTTCAGTTGCAATGTTGTTTGTTGGTGAGATGGTGATTTTGACTGTTAACGAACACGTTGCAGTTCATTTCAAGATAAACGTGACCAACAAACACAAAAATAGGCATCTCGTAAAGTTTAAAATTATTTTTTAAGGGCTAAAAGGATCGTTTACAACCACTTACTCATGACTCACCGGATCATATTCAATACTCAAGTACAGAACCTTAGGTCGTTAGACCGGCACGCCTCCATCAGTTCCGAATATAAAGACCTTGCTCCCTTTAATTTTTATTAGAATTTTATTACAATTGAAACTTAAACTTAAGACATTCTTTTATTTTAATAATGTCTTGAGATATCTCATAATAATCACTTGAATTAAAAATCATTAATGGATTGAAGTTAATTAGATAATAAAATATGATATTCATGAGGATATATAGACATATTTATTTACAATTAAAAGTTATATATATATATATATATATATATATATATATATATATATATATATATATATATATATATATATATGTCACTATAAAAATATTATATGATTTTGCGTTTAGAAAACACATGATTTTAATATTTAAGTTGAAACATATTAGTGGTGGTGGTGGCAGATGGCGAACGTGTTTTTACGTATTTAGAGATCCGGTATTGATGATTTTGATGACCAGTTGACCATGATGGGGTTTGTTGAGCACTTGAACCATTAGGCCTATGGTCTTGTCTTGACATATTGAAAGATTAAATTGATTAAAAAATAACAGTTTGGTAAATTAAATAAACAAACTGATTAAAGATGTGTCAAATAATCAATTACGTTTTCATGAATATTTTCAAAGAGAAAATACGTATAAACCTTAAAGCTAACGCTTTAGTCTAGTTGAAATCTAGCTAACAAGGCTCGGTGATATTTTTAAGCATTTAAACATATGAAACATGGATTTCTGTAGTTGGTCTATAGCCAGTGACTTTGAATTGGTCACGTAATGGTATAACTGGTCATTGGCCATATTGATTGTTGGTTTTGTTCAAGGAAACAAGAGTAATTGGGCTCGGTTTGATTTTTATATGGTCAGTTATCTTTAATCAAAGGTTTGCAATTTGTAAACATGATTTGGTAGCTTTTATACATGTGCTTTCAGAAACAAAGTATATACAGCACTTTTAAAGAAAAAAACATGAATAAATTCGCAAACAAATATTTAAATTATGTGCAAATTATTTTTGATATTATTTGCGAATCTGTTTTTGAGTCAATAGTTATGATTGTTATGCAATAGGATATATATGTGTTGTATTGTGGCATAGATGGTATTCGTCTAACATGGTATTTTAACTATTGTTTTGAGGTTACAGTGAGGTTAATGGACCTCAATCCTCATGATCACATGTGAATAACTAAGGTTGATGAATGTCATATTGCTACTTTTATTATTTGATTTTGTGTATAAGTCAAAGGCACAAAATTGATGTAAATAACATGCTAGACCTAGTGCACAAAGACCATGTAAAACTAGTGCTACAAGTTTAATAGCATGCAAGTCACGAATAAAATGAAAAGAAACACCCGTATTTAAAGTAACGATTTATCAGAGATTTACGTGCAGAAAACCAAGTCTCGAATATTACTTTTAGAAATGATCTCACTAGCCCGCTTAAGTTCGACATGTGAGGCTTGGCCATGTTAAAGTTACCGATCAGTCGATCTTAATAGCTCACGAGCGGCTCGGTTTGTTTACACCCCTACATGCATATAAAGGTTATCAAGTAACGGATCAGCTTCACAAGTATGGCATAGTTGTTCCACTTCACGCTTAGAATTTGAATTCATCTTCATGGCATGTCACAACCCGCAAGGGTCACTAATGTGATTGTATTGGCCTTGTGCAATAACTAAGATCCCAATGTTGTAATCTATTTGATTCTCCTTATATAATATTATATTTATTATTCATGATTCGTGTGACAACTTTAGACAAAAAAAACACACACACACAAACTCACAATCATACAGGCTTATGCGCTATGGGCATGCTTAATTAATTTGACTCAAAGAATTAGTTTAAAACATCAAATTTTGTATATATGTAGTTTTTATTGCAACTAGAATACAAGGGGTTAGTGTGGTATTTCCTATTATTTCTCAAAAATTTTGACTCCCATTTCACAAAGCATGAATCTAGCTCCACCCTTAATGCCAAAACAATACTGGCCAGTCAATAACACAAATTCAATTTTTTTAGTTTTAATTGAGAAAAGAAAACCTTTGAATCATTTTGTTTTGGTTTGAGGCTTATTTCGGTTATCTTTTTCGATTATCTATTTCAGTTTTACTTTATTTTTCAAAACATTCAAGGTGGTTAAAAATGTCATTTAGCGGGACAATACAGAAATGCAAGGCATGCGATAAGACTGTGCATTTTGTTGAAATGATATCAGCAGATGGAGTCCCATATCACAAGATATGTTTTAGATGTGTCCAATGTAATGGGAAACTACAGGTATGTGTTTTCTTAACCACATAGTAGCATCAACAGGTATTTTACGTGTTGTTTAATATCAAACATATTTTTCTTATGTTACCTGTGTATTTGATAATCTATTAATTCAAATTTACCTAAATTACATAATTTGGCTGGAGGGTTGTCATAAGATTTTATTGTCTTTTAAAGATACATACAATAATTCATACCAATTTTCTTTTACATGTTCAATTTTTAGTTTATCATTTATATATTAGATAGGTAAAATAAACGAACGACGTCTTTATTTCTTCTTCTATAAAAATAAATAAAAACAAATAGGGAGAAAAGTTTATTTTTATTCTACTTTTTTTACATTAGATGAATAGTTACTTTCAACTCGAGGGGTCACTTACTGCAAGCCTCACTTCGATCAAAAGTTCAAGGAGATGGGAGGTATCTCGAGAATACCATGTGAGCTTCTCCAACTGTTTTTGTAAAATTATTATCATTACCGTTGTTATTACTATTATCATTATTGTTATTATTATTATTATTATTATTATTATTATTATTATTATTATTATTATTATTATTATATTATTATTATAATATTGGTGATCAATGCCAACTATCAAATAAAAGGTGTTTTCTTATAAGTGTATGCAGTGATGATAGACTCTTGATTAAGACAACTAAATTACTAGGATTGAGGCGATGTTGATTTCGTAACTACGAGAAAAAACAAAATTCATCAATGTTGACTTTTCGTCTCAATGCGCCATATTTCATTTCTTTAAATGCATCGTAAATTTGAGCATTTTTTTATCAAATTCAAGTTTGATAAACTGTGTAAATACATACGTTTATAAACGGGAAAGTTATAAAACAAAGTCTATTTTTCCTAAGTGTACAAAGTTATCACGTAGGATTAACAACTACGTGATCATTCTATCCCTGTATGATAATTCCACTAGTATGTGATAATTTCATAACACTTGCGTGAAAATTTAAGACTGTGTGATAATTGTCTATCAAGTGCTAGTTATTTGGTGATAATTCCACCCCATTTTGTATGCAATGTGACTTTACATTTTAAATTTCTCACGCACAACAATGTTGCCACTTTATACGTTACGCACCATTTTTCAGTTCGCACGTGAACCATTCTCACTTTATATATATCAGATTTGGACTGTTATTATGTTTTTTTTTTTTTTTAATTTCTGACTCAATTTTCTATGGTTATCAGCATCAAACCGAACAAATGAATTGGTACGTAAATGTCTCTTTCAAGTTTCCACACTCTTTAAAACACACGCATATTGGTTATGTGTATAAATATTAAAATTATTGTGTGTCAAACAGGGAAAAAACCATAGCAAGGTCGTTAGCAAATGGTCTTCTATGTTCTCAGGAACCCAAGATAAATGTGCAGTTTGTCATAAAACTGTGTATCCACTAGAAAAGGTTTGTTGAAAGTATTCATTCGAGTCAATAAGTTGCATTATAATGAATTTTTTATATCGCCAGATTAATCGTTATAGTTATTTGGATTTCTATATTTTGTTCTTTAAATTATTAATGAATAATTAGTCCATGTTCAGGTAACGGTGGAGGGAGAATTTTACCACAAGCAGTGTTTCAGATGCGCTCGAGGAAGTTGCAAATTGACACCGTCTAATTACGCAGCTTTAGATGGCAATTTGTTTTGCAAACCGCACTTCGCGCAGTTGTTTAAAGAGAAAGGCAACTATGCTCACCTCTCCAAAACGGCATCGATGAAAAAAAACTCTGAATCTACTGAAAAAATAGTGGACCAAGTCACATCCGAAGAGATACCCTTAGAAACACAAGCATCTTGAATGAAAATATTAGTTAAAGAGTAACATGGTGAAGCGTCTAGTTGGCTTTTGTTATTAACTCTTTGATCTAGCTGTTTATGATATGTACATTCTATCTCAATATTAACCAAACTTGTAACAATCTGTGATGTTTATACACAAAAGATTACCATAAATAAAGCAATTGTCATGTTTAGTTGGTCCAGTCGGTAGGTATGGATGTATAACGAACGTCTAGTGGATTGAATATGGACATCCCAGCTCTATCTCCTATTTTCACTGTTGTGACGAGTTAAACATAACACTAGTTTCAATCATGAGAAGGTCACGACTCACGACTAGTGTCATGACTGTTACACCCTCGAGGTCATGTTCACGTCCGCCACACACTTTGTAAAGCCTTAATAATTTTTACTCTAGAGCTAAAGTTTCCTTTACATCTTATCGTAGAATTGTGACACTGACTAACATGTAATCATTTGTTGCTTTGCATGTATTTACTTTTTGAGTTCGACTTTTAATAATATAGATTCATGTGTTATTAACATAGATGATAACGTTCATGAATTCACCTATTTGTCCAAAGTTAAATACATATATTTACACGCATGTTTATATACATGTCATGACTGTAATGATTCCATGTAGTTTAGCTTAATCAAAAAATCATTGTACTTGCTTGAACAATTTTTATCATTGACCAATACATGCTCATTAATCTATATATGACATGAAATTATAGGAATAGTCAAGGGCACACGGTGTGGTTATTGAGGGTAATAAAAATGATTATGAAGTGTCACCTCACGCATGTCATTACTCATTTATGAAACTTATGGTTTGTGAGTTTGAGTGAGTTCTTTTTGATATTTATTATTTGAATTCAGACAATTAATTATTAGTGCACTATTATATTTTTTTAGGCTCGTTCGACAACTTATGTGTAACTGGGTCATGACCCATATTAACACATAGGGGGTGTAATGTTTCCGTGAACATGAGCTAAGATAACATTCAATCAGGCATCCATTGATAATGTACCAAAGAGTTATTTATTTTGCTTCACATATGGATACATAATATGTTGGTTGTGTCAAATATTTTATAATATTTTTATGCAGTTTTGTTTATACTAAGTACTATAATAATAGTATCAAATAGTTTTCACTTTTTTTTTAAATTTTAAATTGTTTGCTATTTTTACTTTATTGAATATATAAATAATATTCGCCATTCAAAAAAATAATAAATAATATATTCTTTTTAAATTTTTGGTCATATTTGTTATTTGTAATATTTTGGTTCTTTTTCTTTCAAATTTGATACAATAAAACAAATTATATATATTAGATGGTCTATAAATTAGCATAAATCCCTTCCAAATTAAATAACTCGGTTTCAACTGATTCAAATCGCAAACTGATTTTATTTTTGACGGTAAATCCTTACCAAATTTAAGAACTCGGTTTCAAATTATTCAAATCTGAGGTTGATTTTATTTTTGGCATCTACTCGATTCCACAACTCCTCTACAAGAAAATATCTTGCAACTAAAAATCATAATCTTGAAGATTTTAATCATCACAACACACACCACCATTGACCATTCCCTCCAACATATCTTCTTACACGACCCAAAAAACACACAGTAATCCACCGGTGCCTATCTAATCTGATGTGAAAAATGTGCTGCATCTTTCTGACCACTGTTACTACCAATACTGCTTTGAGTTTTCGATTCTATACCCCTTTTTACATATACCCAAAACCCCATAAAAATCTTCTTTCTCTCACAAACAACAATCAAAAGTTGTAGTTTTTGCGGATGGCAATAAGCTTCAAAATTGGGATAAATTGGAGCTTAAGTTTGATAAATTAATCGGTGAAAACCCAAAACTTACCCTTTCCAAGGTCCAATTCTCTCTCTTCCTCATCTTTTTAAGTTTGTGTGTGTAAAGATTGCTCTATTTTGAACTAGCATTGAGTTTTAAGGTGTATTTGATTTGGGTATAGTTGAAATTGGTGTTACCGATTGTTTGATGTGAATTTGTTGGGCCTTTAAAGGTGCAAATTGTGTTCTTGATTGGCTCTTAGATGACTCATTATGAATTTAGATTGTATTTCTGAAAAGAAGAAAGTTTTTTTTTTGGCATTCTTGATTGGCAATCTTGAAAAGATAATTAGGGTTGTAATCGTGTGTTTGCATTTATGTTGTTTTAAGTAATGTGGCATTGTTGCTGATTCTTTTGAAACCTAAATCATAGGTTTTTTTATGTTTTTTAAAACCCAATATTGAAAGTCAAATGATAAGAGTTGAAAGAATTTATCTTTAACTTCAAAATTGATGTGGATATGTTATTGTTTGGATATACAATATAGTAATTTAGTACTGGATTTAGAAGTGCTAGGAGACCACTTTTGAGGAGACAAAGATTAATGAGTTTATTTTTCGAATAAAAACATGCCGTGATAATATACATAGTGTATCCCTGTAATCTACACAGCAATGGTAGGCTATGTTAGAAATTACCTAGTACTCAATACTACTTTACCCATTACTAAGTGTTACAAAGTGTAGATAGCATCAATGTTGATCCACAACATTCCTCCACTTGTCATTGTTGAGGGGTAATTTGGATTAACTAACAGTTAAACTGTTACATTAAAACTATTCCGGTTAAACATTGCATCTACTTTGGAACACAGAAAGTACTACTTATATCAGAAAATAGCTTGAAGCATGAACATTGCTTCATCAATCATGTTGCTAAGTTTTATTCCATAGTTTGCTATAATATTCATGTCATTTTCTATGTATTTATATTGCTTGCTTAGATTAAAGATAGAGAATTGAACCGAGAATGTGAGAAAGGAAAGAGATCTAAAGAACCACTTGCAAAGGCTCCAAATGTTATTTTGTGGAACTCATCTACTTTCAATGACGATGATGTCGGGACAACGACGGCATCAAGTTTGTCCCTAAAACCTAATTTATCTCTGCAAATGGGTAAAGAAGATGACAAGGAACGGTTTAGTCGTATGGTATTGGTGAGGAATCTTGAACCTCTTATAAAAAGTAATGAAGGAGAGCTGACAATTAATATTAATAAAGAAAGTACATGTCAAACCGAAAAAGTTAATCAACCTTACGGAGATCATAAACTTTTAAGAAATCTTGATTCAACTTCTGAAATGGGGATAGTGGCAGCATCCAATCTTGAACAATCACAGGAAAGCAAGGATATAGCAGCCAGCTCTGTTACAGAACTATCTTCAGATGCCACCTTGCAAGGACGACCTAAAAGGTACTACAAATTGTTGTTTTGTGGCATCTTGCAGTGAAGTTAAGTTCATGATTCATTTATCTTTCAAATGATCACATGTTGTGCAAAGGGAAATTTGGGTATTAAACTTCTAATGATATCGTTTTAAGTTAAAAGTTGCCCCAACAGCATGTTTGATGCATAGACCCTTTTAAATCTTTTTTTTTCCGCAGAAACTTAGACGAAATTATATAAATCTTGTAATCATATTTGGCTTGCTGTTTATTTGCTGAAAGTTCAAATTTTTCGGAGAAAAACTGTTTTGGGTTAATTGGGAAATGTTTGACCCATACTGAAGATGTCCTGCTTTTACCTGTTACCCAACACCCTTGACATCTATTTTACCACCTCTTGTAATCAGATTTTGTCAAACACTTTAAAATGATTATTGTGACTTCAAGTAGCAGCGCGTAGTTCAAACACAGATACAAGCGCCCCTAAATAGTGTTCAATAAGACATACTTTAGGACATGTAAGTTTCTATATTGCACCTGAGATGGCATCTCATGCGTCATGAAGCATGCATGTGATATTGGGTTGCAGGTCATAATCTCACTTTGTACACATTTAAATTTTTAATGATAGTTTTTTTTCTTTTAACGTTTGATATGTTATAGATTAGACCAACCTGTGAAAGAGATGTTTGGCATTGGGGGAAGGAGCACTAAGGTTGAGAATCTAATACCATATTTCACTACAAGTGAAAACTTGCATTCAGGAATGCTCTTGAAGGTAATGATCACTAATTTGGAGGTTGCAGTTACCACTCATTCATTCTGTAATCATGTTTGACTCATTAACTATGTATACAAAAATGTCAAAAACTGTTCTTGGTTCAAGCCAACTTATAATATGATTTAATTAAACATGAACTCCAAGTGATGCAATCATAGGATAGTGAAGATACGGACTGGAATAGGGCTCAAGATATGATCAAGACCACAGGAAGAGGAGAAGTGGAGCTGATAAGCTGTAGCACCCGAGGATTTGCTGTAAGTGTTTATAAAACAGAACCTGCTGACCTGGCAACATTAAACAAGCAGAGATTTGCTTTTTCCCTTTAAATAAGGGAGCATGGTTTTGGTTTTTACTTCTTCATTTTATGTCTTGCCCTTTGTTTACAGGTTTCTTTTGGCTCTTTGATAGGATTTTTGCCATATCGAAATCTTGCCACCAAGTGGAAGTTTTTAGCTTTTGAATCGTGGTTGAGGAAGAAAGGCATGGATCCTGCTACATATAGGAAAAATTTAGGCATTGTTAGAAACTTTGATGCTACTAGTGTAGATCCTGAAATAATTGAGGATGAAATATCCCCACATATGAAACTTGAGGATCTTCTTGCCATTTATGACCAAGAGAAACTTGAATATTTGTCAACCTTTGTTGGTCAGGTATGAGCTAATTATTTGGTGGATAAAGGTTAACATTCCTTTTATGTTACACGGAATAAGATAATTTGTCTTATCAAAATTGGGACATTTATCTTCATGGATGCTTTCAAGTGAACTTGTTTGTTTGCCTAATTGCCGTAGTCATTATTACAAGATACAAATATTTTCTCATTATCGAATGTCATTTTAGGCATTTGGATTCAAATCTGTTTTCCTGTTGATTTGATTCGTATTATGTCATTATCAAAGTCGTGTAAGACATCATGAAAATATCAAGTATTTTTCCCATGAAAGTGGAATTGTTCCCTTTATTGGCACCTTTTTGAACTAAAAATGACCTATTTGTCTATTTTCATTGTTATAAAGTACTGAGCTGTTATTTTGGGTCCACAGCATTCTCTTGTTTTATCATTATTAAAGGTTATTTAAGACACTTTACTTGCAATCATGTGCCGACTTAATGGTTGCAGTATTGTTATGATACAAATGGGGATTAGTTGTCATTATTTATAGTAAGAGATCTGTATTAAAAAGTACAAGTATAACAAACATAACAGAACAGAAACGTAGCTGTGATAAGTTACTTGAGCCGTACTTAAAGAAAGGGGAGGTAACTAATGAGAATTAGCTTGATGTTGATAGTTCCTGCTTGCTGAACTACTTCTTTATGTATTACATCTTTCTATATTCTTAACAAGTTTTCATGGGAATAAGGGCATAATAGTTAGCAACAATAACACGAAGATACTGACCTTTGCAGAAAATTAAAGTGAATGCGATTTTGGCCGACAGAGAATCTAGGAAGCTAATATTTTCTGTTAAGCCAAAAGAGCAGGAAGAGTCAATCCAGAGAAAGAGAAACCTCATGGTAAAATTTTAGACAGTTATTTTTCTGAAATTGCTTAATTTCACAGGGCATTATGTTGAGTTTGAGCTCTTATTATGCTTTTGCAGGCTAAGCTTAAGGTTGGAAATATTGTGACTTGTTGCATAAAAAAGATATCATATTTTGGAATTTTTGTTGAGGCAAGTAACAATTTTTTATAAGGGTACTCATCACATGATGTTTCTTTTAAAGACCCTTTTTTATTCATGATTTTAATGAATAGATTGAAGGAGTGCCTGCATTGATACACCAGACAGAAGTTTCATGGGATGCCACTTTGAACCCCACATCATCTTTCAAAATTGGGCAGGTAAACCGAAATTTCATGAGATGAAACCAATTTCTACGTTCTTTTTTGTTCAAAACGGTATGCAAAACAAAGAGAATCATTTGGTTTACAGGTCGTAGATGCAAAAGTTCATCAGTTAGATTTTTCACTTGAACGGGTATACTTATCTTTGAAGGAAATAATGGTAATTTATCTTCAAGTCTCTTTAATACTTATAATTTAATGACAATGACTCTTGAAATGTTAAAAGAGAAGAACATTGTTGGTGATTATAATGCAACAATTCTTTTGTGGCAGCCAGATCCGTTGACTGAATCTTTGGAGGCTGTTATTGATCATAATGCTGTCTTGGATAGTACATTTGACCCAGATCAACCTGAAAATGAGGTTATTTTGCTCATTCCACTTGCCAAAATTTATTTATTTGTTCTAACTAGAAATTTTGTGCATTTAAGTTCGTATGGAAACAATTGTTCACCAACATAATCTCATATAAATTGCGCAGTGGACCGATCTTGAAGTACTTGTCAAAGGCCTGCAGAGTTATGAGGGCATTGAGTTAGTAACAAAAGGGCGGTTTTTCTTGAGCCCCGGTTTGACCCTTGAATTCCAAGTAATTTTTTATAAAGAGAAACTCTTTGCATGTGCTTTTTAGTTGCTTTTAGGTATTTGGTATTCAATAAAGTCTATGGGCAGGTTTATATGGTCTCTATGTTCGAGAATCAGTACAAATTGCTTGCTCGTGCTGGAAATAAAGTACAAGAGGTATGCATGTTTGACTTATAAATGTCAAACTTGCCACTTAGCAAATATATATTTATAGCACCGCATTTGAATATCATGGTGGGTCATATCTTTGTTTATCTTTGTATACAAAATGGAATCATATGAGCTACTTGATCGTTACAGCTCGACAGCTCGTATTTGAGCTTTCATACGCTGTTAAATGATTAGAAATCAAATTTGTTGCAAGTGACATATGCTTAAGTTTTTGGCAGATGGTGGTGCAAACATGGCTAGATACAGAGGAGATGAAGCATGCGATTCTGTTGTGCAGCAACATAATCAAGTAAATGTGTATATTATAGTCCAGTAACTCTTGTATAGTTGGTTCAGTCATCTCTAAGGTCCCAAGATCAATGCAGCTGAACCATGGTCTCATTGTCAGACTACACGAGGTTCCTACTGTTACAGATTCATTGACTAACGAGTTAAGACGGAGTAATACATTTTGTGACTTGAAGTAGTGTTTTAAGATTGTAAACCAGCCTATACTTGTAAAGTTATGTAAGCACACACATGGTTTCAAGGGTATAAGACTTGTATATTGTTTGTACATATATATTGAATCTTGCTCATACATCTGCTCTCTATGTAACATTATGTTGTAACCAGATGCTGAATTTTAAAAAAATTACTAAAATTTTCTTTCTACGAATTCTACTGTTGGAATACTTCGTTGTTTATTTTCATGGGTTTCTCTTGATGACTGGATTTGGTTAGAAGTAGGTGTGTTGGTTAACATGTCAAAAACATATCATGGTTGTTTTCAGTTTGCATTTGACTAAAACATTTTTTTCATAGATGGTTCAATGTATTTAAATTTAATTACATAAAATATGTTATTAGGATTTTCGAC
This sequence comes from Flaveria sonorensis, assembly GCA_025506505.1. Classification (NCBI taxonomy): domain Eukaryota; kingdom Viridiplantae; phylum Streptophyta; class Magnoliopsida; order Asterales; family Asteraceae; genus Flaveria; species Flaveria sonorensis. The sequence continues at coordinate 44,805 of JACCIY010000522.1, read as the reverse complement.
CATTTTGGCTTCTTTTTCCGGCTAGCGATAACCGGATAAACCAAAGTCCAATTCAACTCAAATCACAACTAAATAGTTCAAAGACAAAGCATAGATATACAATTTTAATAAACTCAGGCTTTGTTTGGTTCATAGAATTCTCAAGAACCGGAATTAGAAAATTTTTCATCCAAAATGATGTTTGGTTGGTCAACGTATGTAATTGAAATTTTTTCCTACATTCATTGAAATTCACATTTCTTTCACCTACCCATAAAATGTTTAACAATCTAATAGAATGTTCAAAATTAAGATTTCAATTCCTCACAAAATTGACCAACCAAACACGTTATCAACTTTAACAAGATTTCAATTCCAATTCGTTTGCAAAATATTCTGCAAACCAAACGGCCCCTCATAAACCACAAATCAATTTGACATGCATCTGGTAACTAAAAAAATGATTTATATTTAAGCATTTAAAGTTTGAGATACAACGATTCTATTTATATACAATGTGCAAATTATCAATTATTTAATAATTCCCATAGAACTCCGAGATCCACATTACCTCCGGAGACCACGATCCCGATGTTATGAGAATCCTTCCAAACAGGATTTTGCTTGAAGTTATTTGAGAGAATTGCAGCAAGGCCAATAGCACCACTTGGTTCAATTGCAACCTTAAGTATCTCATAAGAATATTTCATAGCTTCAATGATCTCTTTATCTTCGATGGTTATAATATCATCAACAAGATCACGTACAATAGGCCTACATAAATGAAAAAATCAACACTTTAGACATTTTAAGCTTACATTCAAATGTTAAACATGAAGTCTACTTAAAGGGTGGTGAGAACTAATGAGATAATTTACCAAGTAAGATCTCCAAGGGAAGCTCGAAGCCCATCAGCAATGGTGTTGGTTTGAGGCAAAGTTATAATTCTACCGGATGCTTTTGATTGTGCAGCATCGTCTGCTCCTTTTGGCTCAGCAGCGAGGACCCGTATGGCAGGATTTATTGACTTGGCTCCAATCGCGACTCCAGATATCAAACCACCGCCTACATGTTTCTACTTCACATGAAAAAGAAAACTAACCAAACAACTAAATACTATAAGATTCATAGATGATAGCAGAATCTACGAACCACTTATTGGAACTATTAGTGTGTCAAGTTGTGGGACTTGATCAAGAAACTCGAGTGCTACTGTACCCTGACCACTGTAGAAAAAACAAGAAAACGTAATGTGGAGCCTAATCGTGGTTGTAAATCAAACTCATAAAAGGTACAAGTGATAGATAAGACAACTAGGAAATGAAAGTTTCCTTTAGATGTTACCACAAAGTTAACTAATGATATAAAATGAATCATGTAAATAGTATTTTTGTGAACATCGACCTAACACAAGTGACCTCAAAGTCAAATATCTTTCTCTTCACTACCTAAGCTTGTTTGACATCCAGTCAAATGTCTTAAGTACCCTAACATAGTAAGGAAATAAGACAATCGTGTACATCAAAACAATAGCATTTATATTACTAACAATTATGAGAATGGGCAAAACAATAACTAATTTTTGAAGTTTGATAAAAAGCAAATGTGTTGCTGCTTTTCAGGAGCATACTAATAGTTGCATACAGATATTGTAGCAATGTTAATGGGAAAGGAATTTCATATCAATAAAAAAAAGAGGTAAGTTCATGCATCTTACATATAGTCTCCTAATTAAACATAAGAAGTCAGATCATGGTTCGAAGATATAATCACTTAAAGAACAAATAAATTATAAATACCTTATTATACGCCCATCATTATATGGATGAACAAGAACAGCTCCGGTCTCGTGTAACACCTTGTTTGCCGTCTCTTCTCTAGATTGCATATTAGCCTCACTCCATATAATATGACCTCCATAACGTTTCACATTCTCAATCTTGCATTTTGGAGCGTTTTTTGGTATAACTATATACGCTGGAATTCCTCGAAGTTTTGCAGCCAAAGCTAGTGCTGCAGCATGATTACCACTATATTCAAAAAATCAAAAAGAGAGTAAACTTACAAAATAGTTATATTGGCTTTTTAGTGCAAAGAAAAATAAAGATGATTTTTTTAAAGATGATTTTTTTTCAATTACATTTGCACAGTTTGTCCAAGCCAAGAATGCCTGCAAGCTACATTGTTTTCTTGACACTTCCACAATATTGATGGTTAATTTGCAACTCTTCATTCAAAAAGTCAACAAGACATTAAGATCAATTGTATATATTTTTAGATTTTAAAAGATAATTGAATGTGTTATTGACTTAATATTTTCCATCTGTACCATTGGGTATAAACCAATGTTGGACACGTGACAAATCCCAGTTGTTAAAATTCGTATGTTGGACCTAATTGTCAGAGTACACCTGTACTCGGCCGTGTTAGCATAATACCTGCTGTGAGTTACAACTCCTCTGGCAGCTTGTTCTTCATTAAGAGAGAATATAGCATTTGATGCACCTCTAAATTTAAAAGCTCCACTAATAACCATCAAAGAGAAACACCTTATAAAAAACATGTAAAATTCCATTGTAACGAGCAAAATTGTGGTAATTTCAATAGTAAGTAAAGGTAGCGGTTTGAACCCATTTACATTTCGAATGGGTCCAGTTGGGTTATGATTTATCTCTAGTGGGTCAAATCAAAACAATCCAGTTACTAAAAGTTCATTTTAATAAAAAAAACTCAGATTGTTACTAAAATCATATATCCTTTGTAATCTTATTAAACTCACTGATTCAGGCAATGCACTTTTTGAGGAAAATAGTGCTCCGGGTCAACCCAACCCGACCAACTTCAACCCACAAAAGTTACTTCTTTGATCAGTTACCCAACCTATTCATTTTGCCACCACTTGATAAAGAATATGGAGAAGACATTCTTACCCCTTTTGGAAGCACTCACACTTGAAAAACAAAGTCTTTCCAGCAATGGAGTTTAGAGTTTCTGAAGATAAGACAGGAGTTCTATGAACATAAGGCTTGATTAAAGCATGTGCTTTGGTTATCGAGTCGATATCAGCAGCATATTTCTTATCTTCCATGTTCTTTGTTTCTTAATTGGGATCAAATCAAACTTAAGTTACTGCAACTAAAAGAACATAATGTGAGAAACTTACATAACCAACAAACCTGTTATCCAAAGCGATTAAAATCAACAAACACATAATCATAACCATACGGGATTGATGGCAGCATTTAACCTATAATCCAAGAATTTAAGTGATGAACAAATAATAATATTATATGCCAAGATTGAATTTGGAAATCAGAAGGTTTTACTGTGTAAAATCAAAGTAGGGTTTTGTTGGATGGAGGGGGTATGAAAGATTCAAGAAACAAAAGATTGAGAAGATAAGCCCTTTCGAACAATCAAACAATTTGAATGTTATAAACAACAGACGATTAAGAAGATAAATACATCAGGTTTCGATGGGGTTGTGAAGAACACTCACCTGTATAAAGAGAGATACTGCGATGGATATACGAGTATGACGCTGATCGAGGACCATATGTTGTTAGGCGAGGTTTCTTATTGGTCACATTCAATTTATTTTTATTTTTTTTGATTTTTATATATATATATATAAATACATAAGAGAGACAAAGACAATAAGATATCTCAAAAAAAAAAATATATTTATATAACACAACATTTTATAAGTGGTATGTTTTTTTAATAAGTGTTTGACTTGTAAGGTTTTTTTTGCTTTACGTTTCGACATAAAATATATCTACTTTACATATAGACTGGTTTTAGTGTTTTGATTAGAGAGTCTAATATTTTATAATTTTTGTCTTGTAGTCAAAGCTCGCCTATAACATAAATGAGCTCTCTAGTGGTGCGTAATTCATGCTGGTGTTGGAAGAAGAAATGTGAGTTCTAGTAAGGATGGGTTGGAAAGCTGATCACAAAAAACTAGTATGTGACAAAGACAAGTTCTGATTACAAAAAAAAACAAATAGATTTTGTAGAGCTCTTTAACCAAACCATCATAACTGTCCATGCCAAAGACGGGTATTTTTTATGTCAAATGTGAGGGGAAAAACTTACAAACAATACATACCCATAATAAGTACTATTTATAAAAAAGTTTTAGTTTGTTGTATATTGTTTAACTAGGTTTTTTTTATCTTAAGTTTGTGACAAGTTTATGACAGAGTTTTTTTTATTTTTATTTTTCAATTGTTTGGTTTTAAACGCGACACTTAAGATGTGTACATAAGTATGGATTTGTTTTCAAAGAACGCACAATTAAGGGAATTTATAGTACAAAAGCATGTCGTTGTGAATGGTATTCACAACTGATATTGGAGATGAATAAAATATTAGTAGGTCTTGAGGTAGCGGAGTTGTGAAGAGTACTTGCAAAAGGTGTTTCAATTGTTGGAGATGAATTATTCAATGATTCTCATAGAACACTAAGATCCACATTACTTCTTGAAAGCACGAGCCTAATGTTATGAGAATCCTTCCACACAGGATTTTGTTTAAAATTATCTAAAAGAAGTGCAACAATATCTATATCATCACTAAATTCAATTGCAACCTTAAATTCCTCGTAAATTATAAGAATCCTTTCATACTTATGAGATACTTAGGGTTTCAATCAAAACTAATGATGTTATAGGTTTTGTTGCAATTCTCTCAAATAATTTCAAGCAAAATATTGCCTAAAAGGATTTTCATTATATTGCGATCGTCCAAGAAGATCCCATACGACCCTACATAGACAAAAACCAATCTTATAGATATAAAAAGTTTACACTCAAATGTTAATCATGAAGTATGATTAAACTTTATTATAGATTTTTTTTTATAATAATGCTAGTCTTCTTCTTATAAAATGTGAGTGTACATAGAATTCGGAGATTTAAAATTGTTAGTGGTATGTTTGCAACATGTTTTTAAAGTAATTATCTTATTGTTGTCTTATATAATGCCAGTTATATATAATGTATGGCTTTGATATGATAATCTAGGATGTATAATAAGTTTTGAATAAACAATATAAATTATGTGCATTTTTTTTTAGTATAGCTATCTAATATTTAGGGCCATTTAGATGTACATCCTTAAAAGTTCAAAACGACGTGGTTTTCCTGATCGGCTGGTCCTTAATATGTAGATCCTTAAATAATCAAAATTTGTCAAAACGCTCAAACAAGTGATTATTAAAAGTGTAAAAGGTAGATGCATGTCCAAACGTCATCCCATACGGCCCATTTATAAAATTCAACTATGGTTATTTCACGTCACATATTCACTTTCAAAGCGTAACATCGAAAACAATCATTCGTAAGATATCTAATAGAAGCATTTATTTAATTTCAGTTGATCGTGTATATTAATATGCACAAAAAGACGTTACACATTCGCTTTGTGGACTTGGCAATTGGCATAGAACATGAAATTATAAATAAATAAAAAATCAATTTAATCTTTCTTCTTTAAATACTATGCAGGCCGCCATATAGTTGTTATTATTATTGCTTTTTCTTTTCAACATAAAACCAACGATTTTAAGCTAAATAATCCAATTTATAATGTATATAAGTAAGGAAAGTTTGTTTAGTACCTAAATTTCAACAGGTAACTTCCGATCCAGAATTAGCCTCGTCAAAAGGTCACAGATGAAGATGGATAGTGTTGAGGTCGTTTTTTGGTTTTTTTGGTATGGTCGTCACTTTTCTCTACCCCAAACATTTTGCACTTCTCTATGTAATTTTTTAGAAAATTGAAGTTGGTTTTTAACTTATGTTATACTAATATGTGCAGTTAGATGCTTCAACAATAAGAGAGAATTAAAATTATGTGAATGAGCTTAACATTTAAGAGAACTCATAGGAGAATTCGAAGACAGGACCTCACCAGGTTTTTTTCTATAATTATTAAGTAAATATAAAACTTCAATAAATTGGACCTTCAATTTTGAGCTCATTTTGTTAATTTGCTTTAGTTATTTGGCTTGTTCTCCAATGATTTTACTGTTCCCAAGGATAAGCTAGAGCATTTCAAATGTGACTAGACAATATATCATTTGTTTACAGGTTTTTCAACCTTATTTTTCTTATCGAGTTGTTTTGCAATTAGTTGTTTCGTTACACAGCTACTAATGGCTACTTCTGATTCAGAAATCTGGTGGCGTTAGTCAAACTGTCTACGAGAAGAAGATTAGTAGTGAGTAATGTCATAACTGATTTGACAAAGGGCACAAATAATTCACTTGAAAGGTATAATTGCAAGATTTAGTATTTATTTTTAGAGTAAACTTCACTTCTGCTATTGTGGTTTGGTTCAAATAACGGTTTTCATCCAAAGGTTTCAAATTACGATTTTACTCATTGTGCTTTATAATATGTCTAAGTTAACTCCAACCTATTAACGTTGTTCGTTTTTTCCCTTAACTATAGAGGTCGGTCATTTTAGTAATAAGGACTAAAAATATAAATATTCAAACTTCTTTATTATTTAAAAGCACTATTTTGTAAATAATTAAAATCAAACACACACACCCCACAACCGCCAACCACCCCCACACAACCATCCCTTCCGCCACAATCTTCCCCTCCGGCCACCCTCACCACATTTCATTGTTAGATATCACCACAGTACTTCTAAAACACACCACCACCGAGCACCAACCAAACTCGACCTAACACACCGGTTCCACAACACCATCAACCATCGGGCCTCCTGGAACTCGGTCGCACCACCTTACCAACAGCCACCCCCATCATAACGATCAGTCACCATCATCACCATACCAACAAGCCGCCCCACTATCACCATCGTCCGCCACGATCACCATCACTATACCAACATCCATCCCCATCATCACCATTGGTCGCTCCACCATACCAACAACCGCCACCACCAAACCTTTCGTTATCGAAATTAAACCCTAATTAATGTTGATCTGCCCTAAATCTCCACCATTGCCACCATGAATATGCCTTAGATTTAGGTTTGTTTTAGGAAAAAACCCAAGAACAAAAACCCTAAATCGATTGGGTTGCGATGGTAGTGGTGTGGATGTCGAAGATGATGGGTGGTGAGATGAGATGATGAAGATGAATGGGTGTCGGGAGGGGGGGTTGTGGATGACATTGGTCGTAGACCCGGCGATGGGCGTTAGGTGAAACGAGGGACAAACGGAAGGGGTTGAGTCAACACAGTGAACTACATGGTACTATTACAGAATCCTTACTCTGGGTCAACTCGGTAACCAAGTGAACAATGTATAGCAATGCTGGTTGACCATGACCATCCATCAGATTCAAAGCTATGTAAGTTATAAGGAGACCTGTTGTGTAATTCCATATGATTACCATTAGAACATTCTAGCATTTAAATCGGTCAATGGTTATGTAAACATGGTATAAAATGAGTCAATATGACAATCCAATCAAACAATAAAAAAGATTTGTTATAGATCTTTATTATCTAATCCGTAAGCAGACATTGCCCCAAGAAATATCCAGCTCGAATATGCTCTTTTGCCAACCAATCATACCTGCACCGAGTCTTTGGTTAAATATGTTCGACCCGTTTGACCTATTTCCTTTTTGAATATGTGTTTTCTAGTTCATACCCGTATGACCAACATAATATAACATAAAGTTACTTAATTTCACATAGATGAACTGAATTTAGAAAGATAAGGCTGTAAAGAGACCCGAGGGAAAATGTGATTAGTAAACCAGGTAAAAGAATGTCACCAAAGCCAACACCTTCTTTCAGATCTCTTGTTTGTGAAGATCTTTGGCATTATTGATTAAATGTAAAATCTTTGAAGCCGACACCTTCTTTCGGGTCGAATCAAAGACATTATTATTATGGTTGTATGTGTAGTGTTAACTGATGATAATTACATGCTACAACTATTATACCATGTTTAATGCTATTATACCAACAATTATACCTTATATACCCATTTTATATATGTTTCTTTTTGTGATTTAGTACCTCGACTTCTAACTTTATTTACTCTCACAACTTTCGAGTACATATTATCAATTTTGAAAGTAACCACTTTAAGGTGGTCTGATGGTTGGTGACTTGGGTTCTTCAAAGATGATTTGGTTTGATCCCTATTAAGTAAACACCTTAGGGTGATTAGATCCCTGCCCGGTGTTCGAGCGTGAAATGAAGCTGGGAGGTAGCAGCTCGAACCTTACGCGTTGATTTTTGATGACTCTATATGCTACATTGCCTCTTGTGATATTTTGGAATAGGTGTGCCATAGGCCAATTAAAGAGTTAGATGTCACTAGTATTATCGATTCTAGAAGTTGAAGGTAGTATAAACAAGCGCGTATAATAGATGGAAAGAAATCAATGCACTTGGTAAGAAGAGATTGTGAGGAGAGGAGAAAGGATAGTCTTAAAAGTTTCGTCTATGTGTTTGTGTAAGCTTTGTATTTTGAATCTATATGTTTTAATTTTAGCTATTTGAGTCCCTGTGTTCATGAACAAAGACTTGCCATATATAATTTATAATATTTCTATAATGTTGCACTTATGTCTGTTCGACGAGAATTATATTATTTAACCTTTGGTGGACCTTTTATGTTAACAACACCCGTTGTCTGTTGAACTTTAGTATCATGGGAACAAATTTTTTTTAACATTTGACAGTAAAAACATATGTATTGTCATTGGTGACTATCTTTCAAATAAAGTTTTATGTTCGTCATTATTATAAACCAATGCGCAACATGTTATGTGGTGTTTTTTTAAATTTTATATCTTCTTATTCATCTCCTATGGTACTCAACTTATTAAAAAGGTTGTAACATATGAGCTAAAAAAATATATTATTTTTTATTAGCTTAACCAACTAAGTTAACTTCTTAATTACGCAGTGATTGTTGCTTTTCAGATTAATATGATATTAGCTGATGAGCATCTTGTTTGTTTATTAAATGATAGATCTACTCTACCATAATTAAACCAATGCCCACCAATGGGTTATGTAATGTTTCTGTGAGTTTTATAACTTCTTCCTCTCATTTGGTAATCAAATTATTTAAAAATGCTGTAACTTATGGGCTAAAACTTTTAATCTATATACAATACAAGGAATAAACTTACGTGGGGTTATCATACGATTGAAGTAAAATAATACTTCTTTTCAAAAGAGCCCTAATATTTAAAGTCACTATCGGCGCCCCGTAAGGTTGAGCCGCCATGGGAGCGAGTAAACTTATATAGTTTTTTTTCTTGTATGTGTTTGACCCTAAAGTAGCCAAACAGCTCTTGAATCAAAGCAAATATTGTTCAAAGACGAAGACTAACCATATATACTTTAGAATCCTTAAAAAATGTTACATGTGTGTCTGTTCAATAAGAATTGCAATATCTGACCCTTGGTGATCTCACAGAACACATGTTTATGACTTTCGACCCATAAAAACATATGTACTGTCATTGTTGAATTTATTCTAAAGCGTAAATTTTATGTTCTTGTGCATGTCTTGGAGAAATTTGTGGTATGCTATTTATAGCCTTCTAACACTTGTCTAATTCAAAACCTGAAAAAACACAACTTTATTCAACAAAGAAACATATATAGTTTTTGACAGTCGTTTCCCACTCTACTCCACATCTAAATTTACTTCATGCTCAAAGTGACACTTGAACTAAAAACTCTTAGATGATGGCATATACATTTAAAATGCATATACATTTAAAATTATACTATGTTAATGATTTTAACAGTATATTTTTAATGCTGGAAAAATTATCATGTCATTGAAAATATTCTCAGAGAGCACTTGTTCAATGGTGCTTGAGGTAATCATGTCACGTGGAATGCAATGAAAGTTGAAAAGTAATTGAATAATGTATGAAAAGTGGGATGATCAAGTTATGGTCTTATTAACCACATTGACCGCAATTCTATATTTCCCTCTCCTCTATTTCATATTTTTGGTGTGATATTCATCTTATAAGTTTTTTTTCCTTACCTCAACTTGGTGGCGTTTATTGTCATTGTGTAATGCGCGCATGGCTTGTACGTGTCGAGTGTAAGAGGAGTCTTTTATGTTTTTTTAGCTTTGTAGCTTGTTAATATTGCTTTCTATCTTGTTAAAATTGCTTTCCATTTATGATTTATGAAGCATTCTTTCATGTAAAGTAAGCTCTTTTAAGAATTGTAACAGAGTTATGACTCGACAACTTGATTTTTCATGTAAATTAAGATCTTTGTTAATTGCAATGGATGGCAGAGATGCAGCCATGACTTCGAACTTGAAGGCTTGTAGTATACATGTTAATTCAAATTTGTGAAATGAATATTTAATTGATATATTAACGTGATTATGGTTAATCTTTGAGGTAGCATTATTATGCCCAAATAAAAGATAAAAAATTCTAGACGTTTTAACTACTATTAATCTCAACTTTTAAATTTGTTAAATAAATAATAATAATAATAATTAACAAATAATAAATAAATAATAATAAATCTAAACATGCAATAAGTACATAAAAATCTAGACTAACTTTATAATTTTTAAAATTTAAAGACAAAATATGCAATCTAATTAAAGTACAGGGACCATTTATGCAGTTTTTTATTATAAAATCATGAATATGATTCGCATAAAATTATCGCGTACGTATCCCGCGTATGAGATTGTGAAGATCTCCTACACAATTAGAAGTTGGTGAATCGCCATAAAACCCCCAATTCCACCACCAGGGTTTCCAAACACAACGCCAAATGCGACAATGGCGATCTAATCTTCCATCTGTTTCAATCCACAAATCATAGCGATTGTCAATCCTACGAGGTACGTCTTTTCTCTCGTTAATCCACTGAATTTCCTATAATTAATCTCTTCCCTACATACGCATTAAACAACTATGGCATCAATTCTATCTCAAGTTTCGTTTTCAGACGAAGACTTACTCAATTCTATCCTCACATTCGTGTAATGCAAAGAATATTGACTTACAAGTTACATATCTTACGGTATTCACCGAGGGAGTGTATTTCTTCCGGTTTTCTTTCTTTTATGAATACGGGAAGTGTTTTTTTGATGCTAATAACATTTACCATATACTTTATTCTGATTTTTGTGTTTAAACTCTGTGATTTTCTACCCTCTTTTAGGGGCTGCTATGAATCTTCGATGCTTGCACAACTAATAATAGAAGCCAGAGTACCTTGCTAAGCTTGGATGCCGCAGATAAGCCCTTTTCCCGTCATTATGCCGTTACAGAATATTGAATTTGTTAGTTAGTTCAAAGTTTGTAGAAACAAGTCAAATGAAGCATACATGAGCTTTTTATTAATCACTAATGCTTTTTCTTTATTTTTTGAGGCAGGAAATTAACAGTGAATGCTATCTTGTGATGACGAATACATTAGAAACTATATCATCTGTTGGTTCAGTTTAGGAAGGAAGGCAATGTTGAAACAAATTGGTTTGTTTGTCTATGTTCTGTTTTTGTAGAAACAAATTGCTTGGTTTTTTCTGACTGATGATTGATTTTTGTTTGTATTATTTTAGAGACAACCGCAACTATTAGACAGGGGCAACTTCAAGGAAAAACTAAGAGAGCATGGAAGACTTGATGTTGTTATTGACATTATAAGGGAATGTCAGGTATGCCCTTATTTAAAAGTAACTTCTATTTGTGGATATACTTACCAATCTGCCCTTGTTGAAAGTACAACAGATGATATAACTGATCTGAGTCTCTAAGGTTTCCTTTGAAGGGTATGCTTGAGGCGACACGTGCAAGTGTTTGTCTGAGTCGATGATGATCTGTTTTGACGTGGGACTGTCAGAGAAATAAGCATATATATGGGTTTGTACTTGGTTGTATTTGAGCAAAGATATGTGACAACTGGTTCTGTTCGTTTTGGATCACCGGGCTCAATCATAATATCCAGATTAGGAATAGTCAATGTTGAGAGTCAAAAGGAGGGCAGGCAATGTTGAAACAAATTGGTTTGTTTGTCTATTGTTCTGTTTTTGTATAAACAAATTGCTTGGTTTTTTCTGACTGATGATTGATTTTTGTTTGTATTATTTTACAGACAACCACAACTATTAGACAGGGGGCAACTTCAAGGAAAAACTAAGAGAGCATGGAAGACTTGATGTTGTTATTGACATTATAAGGGAATTTCAGGTATGCCCTTATTTAAAAGTAACTTCTATTTGTGGATATACTTACCAATCTGCCCTTGTTGAAAGTACAACAGATGATATAACTGATCTGAGTCTCTAAGGTTTCCTTTGAAGGGTATGCTTGAGGCGACACGTGCAAGTGTTTGTCTGAGTCGATGATGATCTGTTTTGACGTGGGATTGTCAGAGAAATAAGCATATATATGGGTTAGTACTGGTTTGTATTTGAGCAAAGATATGTGACAACTGGTTCTGTTCGTTTTGGTTCACCGGGCTCAATCATAATATCCAGATTAGGAATAGTCAATGTTGAGAGTCAAAAGGAGGGCAGGTAATATTGTTGTCATTTTTATTTTTATTTCATTATGACATATTTTATAACATGTGTAATTAGAGTTGCTATACAAGCAGCCATGTCAATGGCTAAAGCAGGAATAGCAACTGTTCTCAATTCAAGAACCTCTGTTCTTGCTGCTGCAAATGCTCCATCAGGCGTTATGATATGTTAATAAATATTTTTTTGTGGGCAAGAAAACTCATGTTTGTAGATGCTTCGATAAAGGCGGATAGCAAACTCCTTGTTTCCTCATCTATTCATGTCTTGTCGGAAGGTAGTACATCTCTTTGTAAATCTGTTGGTATTCATATTCAAAGATTGTGATATGTTAATGAATATTTTTTTGTGGGCAAGAAAACTCATGTTTGTAGATGCTTTGATAAAGGCGGATAGCAATCTCCTTGTTTCCTCATCTATTCGTATCTTGTCGGAAGGTAGTACATCTTTTTGTAAATCTTATACAAAAGTGAAGTTGGTTTTTAGCTTATGTCATACAATATATGCAGTTAGATGATTCAATAACAAAAAGGATGCTTCAAACTACCGATGCTGATAAGCTTAAGACTCAAGACAACTCATGAGGAGAATTCGGAGACTGGACCTATACCAGGTTTGTCTTTAATTAGCAACTAAATATGGATTCTCTTATGGGACCATCAATTTTCAACTCATTCTGTTAATGCTTTAATTATTCTCGGCTTGTTCTGCAATGATTGTACTGATCCCAATGATAAGCTAGAGCTTTTAAAATATGTGACTATACAAGGTATCATTTGCTCACAGGCTATTTTACCTTATATTTTTACCTAGCTGTTCTGCAATTAGTTGTTCAAATACACCGCTACTAATGTCTGCTTCTGATTCAGAAATTTGGGGCGTTAGTCCAAGTGAAGAATGTTTAGCAATCAGTAATGTCAAATTGATTTGACAAAGGAGTATACTGTCCCCAAGCATACACAAGATATTATTTGTTCTCAAGTTTTTCAGCCTTACTCTTTTTATCAAGTTGTTCTGCAATTATCTGCTTCGTTACACTGCTATACCTGATTCAGAAATCTGGTGGAAATTAGTCTAAGAGAAGAAGATTTAGCAGTGAGCAACGTCAAAACTGAATGACAAAGGTAACAAATATCCAACTTGGAAGGTAAAATTGCAAGGTTTTGTATTTATTATCATTTTCTTGCATCAAAAGGGGGTTTTCTAACGTCATCTTGTCTCTACATTCGTTAATTAGCTTTATTTGATTTGCTCGTTTTCATAATATTATTTATATTATATCCTGTCTGTGACAAAACACCTGGTTTGTTTTCTGCACAGATGTTTCCAGTTGCTTCGAGCAGTGGTAATACTTCCATTCTGAAGCCATCAGAGAAAGATCTAGGTCATGTCTTCTCTTTTATCAATTTATTACACATTAAATCACATTCTTGTAATGCAAAGAATCTCGGCTTACAAGTTATAAATCATACAATAATCGTCGAGGGAGTGTATTACTCCTTTTTTTTTAAAGTTTTCTAATGACCTTTTGAATATTGTAAATGGGAAGAATATATATTTAGTGGTCACAAGTATTTTTGTGATGTTAATAACATATACCATATACTTTATTCTGATTTTTGTTTTTGAACCCTGCGGTTTTCTATCCTCGTTTAGGGGCTGCTATGATGCTTGCAGAACTAACAATAGAAGCTGGTTTACCTAGCAATGTTTTGAATTTGTTCATGGCACCATTGGAGTCCTTAGTAATCATAACATCTTTGTTATTTTCCGTCATTATGTTATTACAGAATATTTAATTTTTTAGTTCAAAATCTGTAGAAAGAAGTCGAATGCAGAACACATGAGCTTTTTATTAATCACCTATACTTTTACTTTAATTTGTTTTGAGGCAGGAAATAGTGAGTGCTATCTTGTGATGATGATTACAATAAAAACTATATCATTTGTTGGTTCAAACAAGGAAGGTAATGTAGAAACAAATTGGTTTGTTTTTCTATTCTTCTATTCTTTAGAAACAAATGTTATTGCTTGGTTTTTCTGCTGTCTTATTCTTTAGAAACAACATGGTATTATCTGCAGGAACTGGATGATATGAACATTAAAATAACAAGAAATAGTCTTTACAAGGCATATTTTGGGTTAGAATAGGTAATATTTTTGTACGAGTCAAAGCAGGCCTGGTTGGGTTGACCAAGATGGCTTTTTATCCAAAAACTTTTAGTGCATTAATTGTGGTTTACAAAAGTACTTTTTTATAATAAAGTGATTTAGGAGGATTTATGCACTAATCAACACTTTAAGCGGGTTTGATTGGTTTCCTTTTGTAGTACTTTTTCATTTGATAGTTGATAATTTGACCCGTTAGAGATATCACCCTGTTAATAAGTAAATGTTTATCAAAATGACAAACATGATACATTAAAAACTTTACTTCAGATTCTTGTTCTTAAATTGACTAAAGAAATTACAAAATTTTGCTGACTGATGATTGATTTTTGTTTGTATTATTTTAGAGACAACCACAACTATTAGACAGGGGGCAACTTCAAGGAAAAAACTAAGAGAGCCCGGAAGACTTGATGTTGTTATTGAGATTATAAGGGAATGTCAGGTATGCCTTTATATAAAAGTAACTTCTATTTGTGAATATACTTACCAATTTGCCCTTGTTGAAAGTACAATAGATGATATAACTGATCTGAGTTTGTAAGATTTTCTTTGAAGGGTATGCTTGAGGCGACACGTGCCGGTGTGTGTTTGAGTAGATGATGATCTGTTTTGATGTGTGATTGTCAGAGAAATAAGCATGAGGGTTAGCAATGGTTTGTATTTGAGCATAGACACGTGACAACAGGTTTGGTTCATTTTGGATAACTGAGCTTAATCATAATGTCAAAATTAGGATTACTCAAAAGGAGGGTAGGTGTATTGTTGTGATTTCTATTTTTATTACATTCTGACATATTTTATAACAATGTGTAATCAGGGTTGCTATACATGAAGCCGTGGAACAACAAACAATATCAATTGCTAAAGCAGGAATAATAACTGTTCTTACTTCAAGACCTCTGTTCTTGCTGCTGTAAACCCTCCATTAGAGCGTTATGTCAGCCTTAAGGTACATAAAAGTGCCACAAATTACATTTTCATTTTCATTTATATTATTATTTAGTCATTAACATCTGTATTGCAAACTACATGAGATAACATTGATTTACAAAGTACAATTCTTTTGAGATTTGACCTGATCTTCATCGTCAAAGATGTTAGGATGTTCAGCCATGACAAGGTTTATTTCTTGAAATTCAAAGTTAGATAATAACTTAATAACCGGAAACAGTTTATAAGCAACATTTTATATTTTTGTTATGTAGATAATAGTCACTCATAGGGATATGCATCACATAGTCTACACACATGCAAATGGAAGGTGATTTTCCGGTGGTGGATTGAATGTTGTTCATGGCATCAACGTACGGTCTTCCTAACTAATCCTAACATACATGTTATTAATGTTAAATATGCCTTGAAATTTGTAGAAGGAAGCAAACGTAACACGCATGGGCTATTGTATTAATCCACCAATACTTTTTCTTTATCTGTTTGAGGCAGGACATTGTGATTGCTATCTGTGATGAAGAGGATATTAAAGCTATATCGTCTGTTGGTTCAAACAAGGTAGGTATTATATCTACCACTACCAAGTAGGCGAGTATTGTAGAGACAATTTTTTTTGATTAATTATCAAATTTGTACCTGATAAATAGTTGTTTTTGTTTGAATCGTTTTTGTAATGTTTGGGGATGCTTTGTAAGGCTTCTAGGTCAATAACTATCTGCTTGTTTCCTCATTCATTCATGACCCGTTGGAAGGTAGTACTTTTGTGTAAATCTTTTAAAAAAGTTGAAGTTGGTTTAATACCTCAGTTAAGCCTTTCTTAATTATAATTCTGGCTGTTGGTTATCTAAAGTGATTAGATCTCAAGGTCCACAAGTTATTACCCTCATTCTGATCTGCATCACACTCTCTACGCTACACACAGACAGAAGTGAAGGTATTGTTAAACTCAATCTGTTGGTATTCATATTCAAAGATTCAAAGTTGTGGTATGTTAATAATTTTTTTTTGTAGAGTGTAGGCAAGAAAACTCATGTTTGTAGGTGCTCTGATAAAGGTGGATAGCTATCTCATTGATTCCTCATCTATTCATGTCCTGTTGGAAGGTAGTACATCTTATTGTAAATCTTAAATAAAAGTGAAGTTTGTTTTTTGCTTATGTCATACAATATGTGCAGTTAGATGATTTAATAACAAAAAACGATGATTGAAACTACTGATGTCGATGAGCTTAAGACTCAAGGCAACTCATGAGGAGGATTCGGAGACCGGATATATACCAAGTTTGTCTTTAATTATTAGCTAAATATGGAACTTCTCATATGGGACCATTAATTTTCAACTCATTCCGTTAATGCTTTAATTATTCCTGGCTTGTTCTGCAATGACAGTAATGTTCCCAAGGATGAGCTAAAGCTTTTCAAATATGTGACTATACAAGGTATCATTTGTTCACAGGCTATTTTACCTTATATTTTTATATAGCTGCTATGCAATTAGTTGCTTAGCTACACCACTACTAATGTCTACTTCTGATTCAGAAATCTGGCTGCGTTGTTTTAAGAGAAGAAGATTAGTAGTGAACAATGTCAAAACTGATTTGACAAAGGTAACAAATAATCCACTTTGAAGGTATAATTGCAAGATTTAATATTTATTTTTAGAGTAAATTACATGGACAGTCCCTGGGGTTTGCGCGTATTGCAACTTTAGTCCCTACTTTTAAAAAATTACAGGTGGGGGGCCTGAAGTATGCATGTTTTGCACACACATAGTCCCTAGCACTAACAGATGTTAACTTAACTAGTTAACTCTATATGAAATGACCATAGTACCCTTAACATTAAAATTAATTAACTATACACACATACACACACACACACCCATATATGTATATATATATTGCACACACACAAAAACAAATCCACGCCCTCCCCTTCCAAATCAACGGCTACCTGCCGCCGCCACAAGTCCACCCCACCGCCGCCAGAAGTCCGCCGACCCCCGTGTCGCCACCGTCTTCTCCAGTGTACCTCCGACGTCGTCCACCATTCCCCCACGTTAACCACCGTGCTCTTCCGCGCAAGTCCGGTAATCCGCCGTTTGATTGATCCCCAACCCCCACCTATGCAACTCTAACTACCACCCTTCCAACGCGGGGCAGGCGACCGGCGGACGGCAGTGCCTCCGGCCATCTCCGACGGAACCGGCATCCAACCACCACCATCACCACCCTCGTCTCTCTCTCTCTTTCCTCTTCTTTTCCACTATTGGTGGTGACCGTTGCAGGTGGTGGCGGTCGGCGTTGATGTAGTTGGTGCGTTGATGTAGTTAGTCCGATGATGTAGATGGTGGTGGTTGCGATGATGTAGGCGGGGAAACAAGGTGAGGGTGGCCGGTGTGTTGGCGTTGCCGGTGATGGTGACGGTGGTCGTGTTGGCGGTGGTCGTTGGATTTTGTGGTGGTTGGAAGATCCGATATGTTGGATTTAGGTGGTGTGCTCAAGCGGTGGTAGTAGAAACAGTATGGTGATTACGGTGGTGGTTAGGGATGGTGATTACGGTGGTGGTTAGGGATGGTGATGGTGGTGATATGGTGGCTGGTGGGTTAAGGGCGCAGGCGGTGATGGTGGTGGTGGGTTAGGGGTGGAGGTGGCGGTGGCGGTGGGATGAGGGTAGAGGCGGCGGTGGCGGTGGGATGAGGGTAGAGGCGGCGGTGGCGGTGGGATGAGGGTAGAGGCGGCGGTGGCGGTGGGATGAGGGTAGAGGCGGCGGTGGCGGTGGGATGAGGGTAGAGGCGGCGATAGTGGGTGTTGAATGTGGAGAAGAGGATAAAAAAGAAGGGGTATTTTGGTCTTTTAAAAAAACTAACAGAGAAACTTAACCTTTGTTAGTGTCAGGGATCGTCAGCGTGCACTTCTTACATAGTTCAGGCCCTCATCTGTAATTTATTGAAAGTAGGGACTAAAGTTGCAATACGTGCATACCCCAGGAACTATCCGTGTAATTTACTCTTATTTTTATTTTTCATGCATAAGAGGCAGTCTTCTAACTTCTTCTTCAGACTTCAGCTACTTATATGTCTCACAATCTTATTATTTACTATACCTTAGATTTAGGTTTGTTTTAGAAAAAACCCAAGAACAAAAACCCTAAATCGATTTGGGTTGCGATGTTAGTGGTGCGGATGTCGAAGATGATGGTGGTGGCGAGATGAGGATGATGAAGATGAAGGTGGTGTTGGGAGGGGGGTTGTGGATGGCAGTGGTCACGGACTTGGCGGTGGGCGTCATGTGAAACGAGGGACAAACGGAAGGGAGTGGGTGCGAAGTTTTCTGGTGTGGGGTTGAGAAGGTGTAGTGATGTAAGGCCCCGTTCCCGGGACGCTTACAGCTGGACCGTCATTGCATAGAATATTTAAAACATACATTACTGTTGCAGCGGAATTTAAAAACTTTCATTAATAATTAAAAACATGTCATCACATTAAATCATTGTTACATTTCAAAATATGACATTATAACAAAACGTGGATGCCAGTCTCAAAACGTCCCAAGTAGCGTATGCATCCATACCTGCAACTCCTCAGCTTCAACAAAATACCTGCCAACTATAATGCATACAAAAAGTCAGCATAAATAAAATACTTTTCGTTAAATCATAACCTTCACAATCGTACGCGATCACACATTATACGTACACATTGATAATATTTATTTATTATCTTCATCATCGTTCATTCGTTCGTTCATTACATCTTTTACCATTGATCAGATCCTGTCTCATGCAATACCCCCGACTCATGTCCGAAGACCGATACTGTGTCGGGGCCTGTAAACAAACCCCCGACTCATGTCCGAAGACCGATACAGTACCGGGGTACGCGACAAGGATCCCGTCTCTGTTTGCAACACGCCCGAGTCGTGTCCGAAGACTGATACTGTACCGGGGCCTGTAAACAAACCCCCGACTCATGTCCGAAGACCGACACAGTACCGGGGTGGGCATCACGACCTCGTTCGGGTCAATCTCATGGATTAGACCCCCGTACGAGTCATTATTAGACTCCCTTCGAGTTTATTTCAAGGATAGACTCCCCGTGTGCATCCTTCGGGTTAGCTGAACCGCACACAATTGAGCTAATGACAACATGGTCATGCACCTCCATTCAATTTGCTTGCAAGACTTTCATTCATTCGTTACGTTCCACTTTTCATTATCGTTATCTTTCACTTCGTTACATAATACTTTACGTATGCTCATTCATACATCATACCACGTAAAGTCATAACATCATACATAACGTATAATATAACGTAATACATACGCTTTGAAAACCGTTTAACGAAGAAAGATAACACATCACACACACACACATCATAAACCTCATCACAACATCATGCATACATCAAGCATAAGCCATCACATCACAACAGGACCTATCTCAACCATCTACCTCTTAAAACCCCTTAGAGAATCCCAAGTCCAAAATGTGGCACATGGAACATTTCAGGCGCATGAGCATGAAAATTCTAAGTATAAAACAGTCTAGGCGCATTACAA
The DNA here is from genome assembly GCA_025506505.1 of Flaveria sonorensis. Lineage (NCBI taxonomy): Eukaryota > Viridiplantae > Streptophyta > Magnoliopsida > Asterales > Asteraceae > Flaveria > Flaveria sonorensis. The sequence goes on along the minus strand of JACCIY010000522.1, from coordinate 24,618 downwards.
CTATGCAGGCGCATGAGCCTTGCTCAGGCGCATTTCCACTAAGCCCTGTTTAGGCGCACCAAAACTTAGGCGCACCAAAACTTAGGCGCATGAGCAACTCTGGGCGCATGGGCACTATTCGGGCGCATGGCCAACACTTAGGCGCATGAGCACATTTCCTGGGCGCATGGGCCACTGTTCAGGCGCATGGTCTACACTTAGGCGCATGGACCACTGTTCGGGTGCATGTCCACTATTTGGGCGCATGACCTTGGGCGCATGACCTTGGGCGCATGACGACACTTAGGCGCATGAGATAAGTTGGGCGCATGGGAACCGTCTGAAAATTTCTAAATTGCCATAAACACCCAAAACCTTTCTAACACCATCCAAACACATCTAATATTCTAAGGCACTTAAAACACACTAACAATAATTCTAACCCAAGAACAAGCTCTAAAACATAAACCCATAGCACAACAGTCGAACAACAAGGCATACACATTCGGTTTCTTTTAAAATTGTTCACTTAGTATGCATAATAGCCCCAACACTTTAAAAATCAGTAAAAGAGGGGTCCTAGAAACTCACCTTGAACAGCCTTGAGCACTTCACTTCGGATCTGAAGCTCCCCCACGATTTCAGCACTTTGCAGCTCCTTCTTCCTCTTTCTCTCTCTAAAACCGAGTTCTTCTTCTTCTTCAACCGAGAGCAAAAAGCAGCTTTTGCTTTTGAAGTGGGCGGCCATACCTCCATTCTTATTAAAATAATAAGTTTTGTACTTTTTACACTTTGCCCTCTTCTACTAGTGTCGATATTCTTCTCTCTAGATACTTTTCTTTGTTCTTCTTTTTAATAAAAATTCGGGGTGTTACAAGTGACAGTGGTAGTGGCGGTTGTGTTTTGGTGGTGGTAGTAGTGGTGCGGAGGATGAGGGAGAAAGAGACCATGATGATGATGGATGATGATATTTACATGTATATTATATCAAATCTACACACTAGTCTTTTTATTGGTTTGAGTTAAACAATTGGTTCTTAAATATGAAAAGATCTAAACACCCTTCCATTCTAACTGAAAAAATAATAGTGTTAATAGGTTGGAACTAACTTAGACAAAATACATATCTCAGGGAGTAAAATTGTAATTTTGAATTTTTTTGATGAAAACTGTTATTTTGATAAAACCACAGGAAGCAAAAGTGAAGTTTACTCTTATTTATGTTTTCTTCCACCAGAGGCGATTTTCTAACTTCTTCTTCTACTATGTGTGGTTATCTAATCCAGAATCAACTTCTTTGAGGTAGAGAAAATTTCTTATCTTTGAATATATTCATTTGCTTAGTCATAGATCGATAGGATAACACAAATAAGTGTCGGTTTCTTACGACTTGGGTTATGTTTTATGTGTAATGGGGCCAAATGGTTAATTTTTTTTAAAGTCATCATACTATATTTTTAAATGATACATTACCAAACCTTCTAAATGAAAAGATTACTATTGTTTAAATATTGTATCTTTGTATCATTTTTAATGGTTGTGAGGAAAAATCTAAGGCTGCTTGATTGTAGATGGTCTAAACAAGACTATTTTGTGTCTATCTCTAGTGCTAAATTCTAAGGGAACTATAGATGCCTTCATCCTACTAGGTCTAAACAAGAATATCATGTGTCATCTCTGGTTTAAATTCTAAGAAAATTATAGAAGTTCATGATACTGCCTTCATCCTGCTAAAAGTACAACCTGTGGCATACATGCAAACATGTCTAGGAGCTGTTACGTCATAAAAGCACTCATCGCTTTAAAACATGAAAATCCTTCCCAATAAGAAAACTCAAAAATACAAAAAGATCATGAAATGTCATCACCATTTTTTTTATTTATCTCTCTATGTATGTATATTTAATATAATTAAAAAACATATTGACCCCGACTCCTTTTCATTTTTGATAAACATAACCCCTTAAGTCCATATCCAATGGTCGTTTTTAGGTGTTGTTTTAGGCCAAGAATTGCATGGAGTAGTTTTTCACCGTTACAAAGCTATGTTTTTGGAGGAGAGGTTCCTCACTATGAACATAAAAAATGAAAGGAAGATGGGCTCAACATGTTTTTTAATTATATTAATTATACATACAGAGAGAGATATATAAAATGTGATAAGGACGTGTTATGGTCTTTTTGTGTTTTTGAGTTTTATTATTGGTTTTTTTTATATTTTGATGGGATGAGTGTTTTTAAGACGTGACAACTGACTAGACATGTTGGTTGGTGTTTTTAGGTTTCTTTATTGTGGATGCTCTAACGGTAAAAAATGACTCAATGCAATTTTTGGCCTAAAATACCACTCCTAAAAAAGACCATTGGAGATGGTCTTATACATAGAATTCAAAGTCAATGCAACATGTGATGTATCGTATGAAGCATTACATGTACCACTACCGCATTTAGGGCTTGACCCAGGCAGAAGGTTAGGGCCCTCCCAAAAAAAATTTTAACGGCTATTTGATAATTTTTGAATGATTAAGTGCTAAACCAATAAGAGGTCTGATCCATTAAGTGTTGAAACATTAAGAGGTATGAACCATTAAGCGCTAGTATATCACTTAAGTACTTAAAGGCAAATGTCTGACGAGTTCAGATAAGAGGTCTTAACCATTGAGCATTAATATAATGCTTAACCATTCAGAAACAAATATTTGAATCATTCAGACATTTGCTCGCGAAACAAACAGTCTAAACCATTAAGCGTTGAACCATTCAGACTTTTGAACCATTAAGAGGCTTAAACAAACGGCCTCTTAGTGTTGTATGTATGTGAAAATCCCAAACGCATCCTCTAAAATATACAATCGCCTCATTTTTTACCTCATGAAAGAAATTTCTAGATCCATTATCCTCCATTTTGAGTCAACAAAGTGAGTTACATGGTACTATCATAGAATCCTTACTTTGAGTCAACTCGATAACCAAGTGAGCACATTCAAGATCTTTCACTGAGTCAACTCGGTATAGTCCTCACTCTGTCAACTCAGTAGCCAAGTGAGCACATTTGAGGCCTTTCACCAAGTCAACTCAGTGAGTGAACAATTAAATTCTTTTACACTAACTCAAGTTGAGTTAACTCAAATGAAAAAGAAACGAACAGATCATTAAAACATCATATGGACAAGATTTCTTGACTCGCTAAAGTTGGGCTCAATAAACAACCCTCACTTTTGGTCACATCAACCACATAATTAATAAGCCATGATCTTCACCATGGGCACTTGTTTTACAACATAGATGAATAGCTAACACTCGTAGACAATAATCACATAGTTCTATTCATCTGGTGCACGAGTTTGCCCGAGCCGAACATGTGGACATTCTCTTTCGGGTTGACCACCTGACCACAAAATACCAAGATCACCTCTCTTTTTTTCAAGTGACAAGAAGGTTCCTGCATCATTTCGGCCCGACTGTTTAGATATGTGACAAAAAGGGTCCTTGTTGCATCAAGTTAAGTTAAAGTCGAACGTTACCTAGAGTAAAGGGAACAATGTATAGCAATGCCGGTTGACCATGACCATCCATCATATTCAAAGCTATGTAAGTTATAAGGAGACCTGTTGTGTAATTCCATAGGATTACCATTAGAACATTTTAGCATTTAAATCGGTCAATGGTTATGTAAACATGGTATACAATGAGTCAATATGACAATCCAATCAAAACAATAAATTTTTTTTGTTATAGATCTTTATTATCTAATCCGTAAGCAAACATTGCCCCAAGAAATATCCGGCTCGAATGTGCTCTTTTGCCAACCATTCATACCCTCATCGAGTCTTTGGTTAAATGTGTCGACCCGTTTGACCTATTTCCTTTTTGAATATGTGTTTTCTAGTTAATACCCATATGACCAACATAATATAACATAAAGTTACATAATCTCACATAGATAAACTGAATTTAGAAAGATAAAGCTGCAAAAGAGACCCGAGGGAAAATGTGATTAGTAAACCAGGTAAAAGAATGTCACCAAAGCCCTTTCAGATCTCTTGTTTGTGAAGATCTTTGGCATTATTGATTAAATGTAAAATCTTTGAAGCCGACACCTTCTTTCAGGTCGAATCAAAGACATTTATTATTATGGTTGTATGTGTAGTGTTAATTGACGATAATTACATACTACAACAATTATTCCATGTTTAATGCTATTATACCAAACAATTATACCTTATGATCCCGTTAAAGATATGTTTCTTTTTGCGATTTAGTACCTTGACTTTCTAACTTTATTTACTCTCACAACTTTCGAGTACATATTATCAATTTCGAAAGTAACCACTTTAAGGTGGTCTGAAGGTTGGCGACTTGGGTTCTTCAAAGATGATTTGGGTTTGATCCCTATTAAGTAAACACCTTAGGGTAATTAGATCCCTGCCCAGTGTTCAAGCGTGAAATGAAGCTGGGAGGTAGCAGCTCGAACCTTACGCATTAATTTTTGATGACTCCATATGCTGCATTGCCTCTTGTGATCTTTTGGAATAGGTGTGCCATAGGCCAATTAAAGAGTTAGATGTCACTCGTATTATCGATTCTAGAAGTTGAAGGTAGTATAGACAAGCGCGTACAATAGATGGAAAGAAATCAATGCACTTGGTAAGAAGAGATTGTGAGGAGAGGAGAAAGGATAGTCTTAAAAGTTTCGTCTATGTGTTTGTGTAAGCTTTGTATTTTGAATCTATATGTTTTAATTTTAGCTATTTGAGTCCCTGTGTTCATGAACAAAGACTTGCCATATATAATTTATAATATTTCTATAATGTTACACTTATGTCTATTCGACGAGAATTATATTATTTAACCTCTGGTGGACCTTTTATGTTAACAACACCCGTTGTCTGTTGAACTTTAGTATCATGGGAACAAATGTTTTTTAACATTTGACAGTAAAAGCATATGTATTGTCATTGGTGACTATCTTTCAAATAAAGTTTTACGTTCGTCATTATCATAAACCAATGCCCAACATGTTATGTGGTGTTTTTTTTAATTTTATATCTTCTTATTCATCTCCTATGGTACTCAAATTATTAAAAAGGTTGTAACATATGAGCTAAAAAATATATTATTTTTTATTAGCTTAACCAACTAAGTTAACTTCTTAATTACGCAGTGATTGTTGCTTTTCAGATTAATATGATATTAGCTGATGAGCATCTTGTTTGTTTATTAAATGATAGATCTACTCTACCATAATTAAACCAATGCCCACCAATGGGTTATGTAATGTTTCTGTGAGTTTTATAACTTCTTCCTCTCATTTGGTAATCAAATTATTTAAAAATGCTGTAACTTATGGGCTAAAACTTTTAATCTATATACAATACAAGGAATAAACTTACGTGGGGTTATCATACGATTGAAGTAAAATAATACTTCTTTTCAAAAGAGCCCTAATATTTAAAGTCACTATCGGCGCCCCGTAAGGTTGAGCCGCCAATGGGAGCGAGTAAACTTATATAGTTTTTTTTCTTGTATGTGTTTGACCCTAAAGTAGCCAAACAGCTCTTGAATCAAAGCAAATATTGTTCAAAGACGAAGACTAACCATATATACTTTAGAATCCTTAAAAATGTTACATGTGTGTCTGTTCAATAAGAATTGCAATATCTGACCCTTGGTGATCTCACAGGAACACATGTTTTATGACTTTCGACCCATAAAAACATATGTACTGTCATTGTTGAATTTATTCTAAAGCGTAAATTTTATGTTCTTGTGCATGTCTTGGAGAAATTTGTGGTATGCTATTTATAGCCTTCTAACACTTGTCTAATTCAAAACCTGAAAAAACACAACTTTATTCAACAAAAGAAACATATATAGTTTTTGACAGTCGTTTCCCACTCTACACATCTAAATTTACTTCATGCTCAAAGTGACACTTGAACTAAAAACTCTTAGATGATGGCATATACATTTAAAATGCATATACATTTAAAATTATACTATGTTAATGATTTTAACAGTATATTTTTAATGCTGGAAAAATTATCATGTCATTGAAAATATTCTCAGAGAGCACTTGTTCAATGGTGCTTGAGGTAATCATGTCACGTGGAATGCAATGAAAGTTGAAAAGTAATTGAATAATGTATGAAAAGTGGGATGATCAAGTTATGGTCTTATTAACCACATTGACCGCAATTCTATATTTCCCTCTCCTCTATTTCATATTTTTGGTGTGATATTCATCTTATAAGTTTTTTTTCCTTACCTCAACTTGGTGGCGTTTATTGTCATTGTGTAATGCGCGCATGGCTTGTACGTGTCGAGTGTAAGAGGAGTCTTTTATGTTTTTTTAGCTTTGTAGCTTGTTAATATTGCTTTCTATCTTGTTAAAATTGCTTTCCATTTATGATTTATGAAGCATTCTTTCATGTAAAGTAAGCTCTTTTAAGAATTGTAACAGAGTTATGACTCGACAACTTGATTTTTCATGTAAATTAAGATCTTTGTTAATTGCAATGGATGGCAGAGATGCAGCCATGACTTCGAACTTGAAGGCTTGTAGTATACATGTTAATTCAAATTTGTGAAATGAATATTTAATTGATATATTAACGTGATTATGGTTAATCTTTGAGGTAGCATTATTATGCCCAAATAAAAGATAAAAAATTCTAGACGTTTTAACTACTATTAATCTCAACTTTTAAATTTGTTAAATAAATAATAATAATAATAATTAACAAAATAATAAATAAATAATAATAAATCTAAACATGCAATAAGTACATAAAAATCTAGACTAACTTTATAATTTTTAAAATTTAAAGACAAAATATGCAATCTAATTAAAGTACAGGGACCATTTATGCAGTTTTTTATTATAAAATCATGAAATATGATTCGCATAAAAATTATCGCGTACGTATCCCGCGTATGAGATTGTGAAGATCTCCTACACAATTAGAAGTTGGTGAATCGCCATAAAACCCCAATTCCACCACCAGGGTTTCCAAACACAACGCCAAATGCGACAATGGCGATCTAATCTTCCATCTGTTTCAATCCACAAATCATAGCGATTGTCAATCCTACGAGGTACGTCTTTTCTCTCGTTAATCCACTGAATTTCCTATAATTAATCTCTTCCCTACATACGCATTAAACAACTATGGCATCAATTCTATCTCAAGTTTCGTTTTCAGACGAAGACTTACTCAATTCTATCCTCACATTCGTGTAATGCAAAGAATATTGACTTACAAGTTACATATCTTACGGTATTCACCGAGGGAGTGTATTTCTTCCGGTTTTCTTTCTTTTATGAATACGGGAAGTGTTTTTTTGATGCTAATAACATTTACCATATACTTTATTCTGATTTTTGTGTTTAAACTCTGTGATTTTCTACCCTCTTTTAGGGGCTGCTATGAATCTTCGATGCTTGCACAACTAATAATAGAAGCCAGAGTACCTTGCTAAGCTTGGATGCCGCAGATAAGCCCTTTTCCCGTCATTATGCCGTTACAGAATATTGAATTTGTTAGTTAGTTCAAAGTTTGTAGAAACAAGTCAAATGAAGCATACATGAGCTTTTTATTAATCACTAATGCTTTTTCTTTATTTTTTTTGAGGCAGGAAATTAACAGTGAATGCTATCTTGTGATGACGAATACATTAGAAACTATATCATCTGTTGGTTCAGTTTAGGAAGGAAGGCAATGTTGAAACAAATTGGTTTGTTTGTCTATTGTTCTGTTTTTGTAGAAACAAATTGCTTGGTTTTTTCTGACTGATGATTGATTTTTGTTTGTATTATTTTAGAGACAACCGCAACTATTAGACAGGGGGCAACTTCAATGAAAAACTAAGAGAGCATGGAAGACTTGATGTTGTTATTGACATTATAAGGGAATGTCAGGTATGCCCTTATTTAAAAGTAACTTCTATTTGTGGATATACTTACCAATCTGCCCTTGTTGAAAGTACAACAGATGATATAACTGATCTGAGTCTCTAAGGTTTCCTTTGAAGGGTATGCTTGAGGCGACACGTGCAAGTGTTTGTCTGAGTCGATGATGATCTGTTTTGACGTGGGACTGTCAGAGAAATAAGCATATATATGGGTTTGTACTTGGTTGTATTTGAGCAAAGATATGTGACAACTGGTTCTGTTCGTTTTGGATCACCGGGCTCAATCATAATATCCAGATTAGGAATAGTCAATGTTGAGAGTCAAAAGGAGGGCAGGCAATGTTGAAACAAATTGGTTTGTTTGTCTATTGTTCTGTTTTTGTATAAACAAATTGCTTGGTTTTTTCTGACTGATGATTGATTTTTGTTTGTATTATTTTACAGACAACCACAACTATTAGACAGGGGGCAACTTCAAGGAAAAACTAAGAGAGCATGGAAGACTTGATGTTGTTATTGACATTATAAGGGAATGTCAGGTATGCCCTTATTTAAAAGTAACTTCTATTTGTGGATATACTTACCAATCTGCCCTTGTTGAAAGTACAACAGATGATATAACTGATCTGAGTCTCTAAGGTTTCCTTTGAAGGGTATGCTTGAGGCGACACGTGCAAGTGTTTGTCTGAGTCGATGATGATCTGTTTTGACGTGGGACTGTCAGAGAAATAAGCATATATATGGGTTTGTACTTGGTTGTATTTGAGCAAAGATATGTGACAACTGGTTCTGTTCGTTTTGGATCACCGGGCTCAATCATAATATCCGGATTAGGAATAGTCAATGTTGAGAGTCAAAAGGAGGGCAGGTAATATTGTTGTCATTTTTATTTTTATTTCATTATGACATATTTTATAACGATGTGTAATTAGGGTTGCTATACAAGCAGCCATGTCAATGGCTAAAGCAGGAAGAGCAACTGTTCTCAATTCAAGAACCTCTGTTCTTGCTGCTGCAAATGCTCCATCAGGGCGTTATGTCAATGTTAAGGTACATAAAAGTGCCACACATTACATTTTCATTTTCATTTTCATTTATATTATTTTTTAGTCACTTAACATCTGTATTGCAAACTACATGAGATAACATTGATTTACAAAGTACAATTCTTTTGAGATTTGACCTGATCTTCATCGTCAAAGATGTTGGGATGTTCAGCCATGACAAGGTTTATTTCTTGAAATTCAAATTTAGATAATAAATTAATAACCGGAACAAGTTTATAAGCAACATTTTATATTTTTGTTAAGTAGATAATAGTCACTCGTAGGGATGTGCATCACATAGTCTACACACATGCAAATGGAAGGTGGTTTTCCCGGTGGTGGATTGAATGTTGTTCATGGCATCAACGTACGGTCTTCCTTACTAATCCTAACATACATGTTATTTTCTGTCTTTATGTCCTTATAGAATATTAAATATGCCTTGAAATTTGTAGAAAGAGGCAAACGTAACACGCATGGGCTATTGTATTAATCCACAAATACTTTTTCTTTATCTGTTTGAGGCAGGGCATTGTGATTACTATCTGTGATGACGAAGATATTAAAGCTATATCTTCTGTTGGTCAAACAAGGTAGGTAATATATCTACCACTACCAAGTTGGCGAGTATTCTGTAGACACATTTTTTTTATTAATTATCAAATTTGTACCTGATAAATAGTTGTTTTTGTTTGAATCTTTTTTGTTGGCAAGATAACTAATGTTTGGGGATGTTTTTGTGAAGGCGTCTAGGTCATTAACTATCTGCTTGTTTCCTCATTCATTCATGACCCGTTGGAAGGTAGTACTTTTGTGTAAATCTTTTAAAAAAGTTGAAGTTGGTTTAATACCTCAGTTAAGCCTTTCTTAATTATAATTCTGGCTGTTGGTTATCTAAAGTGATTAGATCTCAAGGTCCACAAGTTATTACCCTCATTCTGATCTGCATCACACTCTCTACGCTACACACAGACAGAAGTGAAGGTATTGTTAAACTCAATCTGTTGGTATTCATATTCAAAGATTCAAAGTTGTGGTATGTTAATAATTTTTTTTGTAGGCAAGAAAACTCATGTTTGTAGATGCTCTGATAAAGACAGATAGCTATCTCATTGATTCCTCATCTATTCATGTCCTGTCTGAAGGTAGTGCATCTTATTGTAAATCTTAAATAAAAGTGAAGTTGGTTTTTAGCTTATGTCATACAATATGTGCAGTTAGATGATTTAATAACAAAAAAGGATGATTGAAACTACTGATGTCGATAAGCTTAAGACTCAAGACAACTCATGAGGAGAATTCAGAGACCGGATCTATACCAGGTTTGTCTTTAATTATTAACTATATATGGAACTTCTCATATGGGGCCATTAATTTTCAACTCATTCTGTTAATGCTTTAATTATTCCTGGCTTGTTCTGCAATGACAGTAATGTTCCCAAGGATGAGCTAAAGCTTTTCAAATATGTGACTATACAAGGTATCATTTGTTCACAGGCTATTTTACCTTATATTTTTATCTAGCTGTTCTGCAATTAGTTGCTTAGCTACACTGCTACTAATGTCTACTTCTGATTCAGAAATCTGGCTGCGTTATTTTAAGAGAAGATGATTAGTAGTGAGCAATGTCAAAACTGATTTGCAAAGGTAACAAATTATCCACTTTGAAGGTATAATTGCAAGATTTAGTATTTATTTTTATTTTTCATGCATAAGAGGCCGTCTTCTAACTTTTTCTTCAGACTTCAGCTACTTATATGTCTCACAATCTTATTATTTACTATATAATCATTTGCTTGAATAATAATGCTTTTATAAATAAACTAAGAAGCGTTAGTCCTCATTTAAGCCTTTATTTAATTTTTTTTGTCACCGCTATGACGCTATCTAATAGCTAACATATCATTATTGATTAGATTTGACAGCCCACAAGTTATTCTACACTCTTACTGATCTGCATCACTCTCCACACATGCAAATTTGAAGGTAATTATTGAACTTGATCAGTTGATATTAATATATAGAGATCGTATTATGTTAATAATTTTTATTTTGAATCTATTTTGCAGGCAGTATAACTCATGTTTGTTGATGCTCTTGTAAAGGCCGATAATTATTTATTGTTTCCTCATAATCCATGACCCAAACATTATCAAAACTGCTCAGCCCTTTTTGTGAAAATCCTTAAAAAAGTGTCAGTTGTTTTAGTACCTCTCCTAAGCCTTTCTTAATTAATCTTTGTTTATTTATCTAATAACTAAGAAATCATTATTGGTCAGATCTCAAGGTCCACAAGTTACTGCACTCGAGCTGATCTACATCACACACTTTACACTACGCACAGGCAAAAGTTAAGTATTTGTTAAACTCAATCTGCTGATATTCATACTTAAAGATTGTAATATGTTACTGAAACTTTTTTTGAATCTTTTTATTTGTAGGCAAGAGAACTCATGTGAGTACATGCCCTTGTGAAGGCAGATTACTATCTCATTGATTCCTCATTTATTCATGTCCCGTACGAAGGTAGCACTTCTCTATGTAATTTTTTTAGAAAATTGAAGTTGGTTTTTAACTTATGTTATACTAATATGTGCAGTAAGATGCTTCAACAATAAAGAGAGAATTAAAATTATGTGAATGAGCTTAACATTTAAGAGAACTCATAGGAGAATTCGGAGACAGGACCTCACCAGGTTTTTTCTATAATTATTAAGTAAATATGGAACTTCAATAAATTGGACCTTCAATTTTGAGCTCATTTTATGAATTTGCTTTAGTTATTTTGGCTTGTTCTCCAATGACTTTACTGTTCCCAGGGGAGCATTAAAATTATGTGAATGAGCTTAACATTTCAAATGACTTTACCCACCCCTACCATCACCATCGTCCGCCACCATCACCGTCACTATACCAACACCCACCCCCATCATCACCATTGGTCGCTCTACCATACCAATAACCACCACCACCAAAACCTTCCCTTATCAAACTTAAAACCCTACAAATCTCCACCATGAATATGCCTCAGAAATAGGTTTGTTTTAGATAAAAACCCAAGAACAAAAACCCTAAATCGATTTGGGTTGCGATGGTAGTGGTGCGGATGTCGAAGATGATGGTGGTGGCGAGATGAGGATGATGAAGATGAAGGTGGTGTCGGGAGGGGGGTTGTGGGTGGCAGTGGTCACGGACGTGGCGGTGGACGTCAGGTGAAACGAGGGACAAACGGAAGGGAGTGGGTGCGAAGGTTTCTGGTGTGGGGTTGAGAAGGTGTAGGGGTGGTGGTAGGGGCGGTTGTGTTTTGGTGGTGGTATGGAGGATGAGGGAGAAAGAGACCATGTGATGATGGATGATGATAATTACATGTATATTATATCAAATTTACACACTAGTCCCTCAATTAGTTTGAGTTACACAATTGGTCCTTAAATATGAAAAGATCTAAATACCCTTTCATTATAACAGAAAAATAACGATGTTAATGAGTTGGAACTAACTAAGACAAAATACATATCTTAGAGAGTAAAATTGTAATTTTGAAATCTTTGGATAAAAACCGTTATTTGAACAAAACCACAGGGAGCAAAGGTGAATTTACTCTTATTTTAGCTTTTCTTGCATAAGAGGCGATTTTCTAACTTCTATTTCAACTACATGTGTTATCAAATCCAGCATCAACTTCCTTGAGGTAGAGAAAATTTCTTATCTTTGAAATATTCATTTGCATAGGATAACACAAATAAAGGTGTCGGTTTCTTACAACTTGGGTTATGTTTTATGTGTAATGGGGCCAAATGGTTAATTTTCTTAAAAGTCATCCATACTATATTTTTAAATGATACATTACCTAACCTTCAAAATGAAACGATTACTATTGTTTAAATATTGTACTTTTGTATCATTTTTAATGGTTGTGAGGAAAAATCTAAGGATGTTTGATTGTAGATGATCTAAATAAGACTATTGTGTGTCTATCTCTAGTATTAAATTCTAAGGAAACTATAGAAGTCCATGATACTGCCTTCATCCTACTAGGTCTAAACAAGAATTCTATGTGTCATCTCTAGTACTAAATTCTAAGAAAACTATAGAAGTCCATGATACTGTCTTCATCCTACTATACAAGCAGCCATGGTACTATTACAGAATCCTTACTTTGAGTCAACTCGGTAACCAAGTGAGCACATTCAAGATCTTTCACCAAGTCAACTCGGTATAGTCCTCACTCTATCAACTCAGTAGCCAAGTGAGCACATTCGAGGCCTTTCACTGAGTCAACTTAGTGAGTGAACAATTAAATTCTTTTACACTAACTCAAGTTAAGTTAACTCAAATGAAAGAGAAACGAACAGATCATTAAAACATCATATGTACAAGATTTCTTGACTCATTAAAGTTGGGCTCAATAAACAACCCTCGCTTTTGGTCACATCAACCACCTAATTAATAAGCCATGATCTTCACCGTGGGCACTTGTTTTACAACGTAGATGAACAACTAACACTCATAGAAAATAATCACATAGTTCTATTCATCTGGTGCACGAGCTTGCCCGAGCCGAACATGTGGACATTCTCTTTCGGGTTGACCACTTGACCACAAAATACCAAGATCACCACCTCTCTTTTTTCCTAGTGACAAGAAGGTCCTGCATCATTTCGGCCCGACTGTTTAGTTATGTGACAAAAAAGGGTCCCTGCTGCATCAAGTTAAGTTAAAGTCAAACGTTACCTAGAGTAAAGGGAACAATGTATAGCAATGCCGGTTGACCATGACCATCTATCAGATTCAAAGCTATGTAAGTTATAAGGAGACTTGTGTAATTTCATAGGATTACTATTAGAACATTCTAGGATTTAAATCGGTCAATGGTTATGTAAACATGGTATACAATGAGTCAATATGACAATCCAATCAAAACAATAAAAAAGAAGGTCCGGGATTCTCTGATGAGAAGTCGTATCACAAGGATCCAGGCAAAAGTACATCTTATTTTCTTTCTTTCCACCAATCGGATTTCAAGATTTTTTTTCTCTTTTATTTGATTAACCAATTTAAACAATCTTTTTCTTGCTCATGTTTTATCATGTGAAGATTATTATATATATCGGGAAAGTTTAAGCTACAAAGTAAATAATTTGTGCGAATTGTACAAAGTGATAACAACCATTGATCTAAGCGATAGACGGTTCAGATTAAAAATTGAGTAATTACGCAAGAAATGAGTATGGAGGGGTAGATTTGGAAATAGCCTACAATTGTTGACTTTTTTTAAATTCCTTCCATTTTTTTAAACGTATATAACTTTTTATATGACATTATGTTTTAAAAAAACACCATAAAATTAAACATTTTATCATCTTTAATATGAGTATAATATTGTTATATTTTTTTTAAATCAGCATTTTATTTTAAAAACGTCTATGTGTTGTGCGGATAACTTGCGTAATTATAAACATAAATTGCGTAATTATCTAACTTGCGTAATTATAAATATAACTTGCGTTATTACTTTTTATAACGTGAGTAATTATTATATCGCGTAATAATAAATATAATTTGCGTATTAATAGATATAACTTGCATAATTACGAATATAACTTGCGTAATATGTACCTTTTATGCGTAATTGTAGAGCGGACGAAACTACCCCTCCGCAAGAAACACGTGTCACGCTCTGGTGAATTCGTACCCTTCGTACGATAATTACACTTTGTATAGTAACTGCGCCCTATATTTTTAATCTACACATTTTATATTAATTAACTATATATAGACATAAATAATAAACATACATATAAAAATATTCATTATAGATACTTGAAAAAAAACATAGATAATTAGATTACGCAAGCTAATCCAAAAATAATAAACATACATATAAATAAATTCATTATAGTTGACATTTATATCATAGAAGCACGTTAAATTTTAAAACCAATGGTATGTTCGTTAGAACCACTTAAAATGTATACATATATCGCTTAAAAAAATAAATTCGAAAAATAATATTTTATTTATCTCTTTTCACTTCTTTACGGTCGGGTAGTGCAAACTTTTTAATATAAAAAGTTCGCTCAACTAAAATAGTTTACTTTGCTCAGACCCTGGTTTAAGGTCCGTCACTGCCCACCAGCTAAAACTGGCCATTCCCGTTCCACCCTACGTCTGACGAGTACCACCAAAACACCGCTTCAACCATCCACCATAACCAGAGCACCGACCACCAGGAGGTGGCCGCCAAGCGCGCTCTCTCACTTCACTCTAAAGAAAAACCCTAAATTTCTCTCTCTAAAATGAAAAAACGCGCGAGAAGAAAATATTGGTGAGCGACGATAATTGTCTAGTGGTACGTAATCATCTTAGAAGAAAAGAAGACGAACAGAACGGCGGCAGTCGGTGGTGGTGGTGGTGGTGGTGGTGGTGGTGGTGGTGGTCAGCGGCGATGGTGATGTTAATCTAGAAAGATAGATCCTTTCAATAAAGAAATAGAAAGAGAGAGAGAGAGAGGGGTAGAGTGATTAAGAAAGAGAGACACAACGTGTGTTTAAGAAAAAGATGGTGTGGGAAAGTGTGTGTTTTTATACTATTTTTCTTCTTACGGTTTCAACATTAGTTTTTAATTAATATTTTTCTATTTTTAACGTTTAATTAGTATTATTTAAATGAGTTATTTTTTTATGGATATACTAGATTAGTATTATTTGTATTACACGAGTTGAATAAATAATAAAGATTTATTTTTTTAATTTATAAAAAAATAGCTTTAATCTAAAAAATTTAAATAATATCATTAATTAATATTTATTTAGTTATTTAATAGGAGATAAAAGTAGAAAATTAGATTTAAGTGATTTAGAATTGTGACATGTGTTTCAAAAACATTCTTTAATTAGTATAGATAAATTATTAAAAGACAAAATAAAAACAATAGGACGTGAACTTTTTAATGAATTGGATTAAATAGAAATTTGGGTTTCCCATTCTTTTTTCTTGTCTAATATGAATTTTTGCGGGTTTGATGATCTTTTATGGTGGTGTAAAATTGGTGCTACTTGACATGATTTACTCACCATCTGTAATGCGGGGGGCTTACTACTAGTTAAAATCTAAATAAATCCCGGTAAATTTATAGTAAACTAATTTGATAGTATATATGGGTTAACACACTTCTCATAGTTTTTAATTATTATTAGTTTGAAAAGATTTTACAGGTCAGCCTTAAGTAAAGATATAAAGTTGATATAATAGTGACAGTGTGACCTTGTGAGTTCGGATTTTTTATTAAAAATAAGACACGCTATGAATTTGAAAAGTGATTTTAAAATTGCCCACGTTATGTTTGTTAATGCAATCTAAGTTTTTAAAGTATAAAATTGATTTTTCTAACATTGTATTGGATATATATATAAAACAAACTACAAAGTGCAGGGTCTCTAGAATATTAGGATAATGACATCATCGCCCTCGCAATTCTACGATAAAAAGTGAAAACGCCAAAATCTAGAACCTTCTATTTGTGGTTCGTAACTTCAACAAAACATCGCTTCGGTTCTACATATTCACAACATACTCCCTTAGAGGTATCTTTTTGACTATTTATCCCCTGTGATTTATGATTCTATGGCTTGTAATTTAGACTTGCTTTATATCAATATTGTACCTTGTCGTTTAAGCGTTCCCTGACTATTTATCCAATTATCCCCTGTGATTTATAATTCTATGGCTTGTAATTTAGACTCGCTTTATAACAAAAATCTTTAGTCAGGTTTTAGGCAAGAGCTCTTTCGGTAAGACTTCAATACACATGTTTCAAATAGCTTTTATGTCTAGAATGTACCTCATCGTTTAATTGTTCCCTGACTAATTTTTGATAGTGTGATAATTGATAGCTTTGATATTGTCACCGTAAGGTTTGATAGCTATAGATGAGATGAGAACCTTACAGGTAAGCGTGTTCAGGTGACAGCAATTCAGGTATTGATGACTTCCCTTGAGAAGTTTTCACCCGGGTAATCAAAAGCAAATCCGTGAGCTTTTCGTAGATAAAACGGACAATATTGATGATATGAGAGGCCGAGTGTTACATTAAATCATGTTATATTTATAAAGAAACCCATTAAAGGTGACCAGAGGTTGGAGTTCTAGAAAACATCATTTGACGATCAAGTTGATTCTTTCCTAGAGAAGGTTCTTGTTGTGAATTGTGATATATGATGTGTTTTTATGTAATAAGAGAAGGAAGATAATAGAGAGGAGAGACTAAAATACTAAACATATAAACTCGCTTGATGATGAGGGTGATGAATGTTGTATACATGACTTATGGTGTAATTTTAATAAGGATAACTTTATATGAATAGCAATTATATTTTACTAGTGTTTCACTAGAGTTACTTAAAAAAATTATGTTTAAAGCCACTTAATTATGATTAAAAGACCTACTAAAAGTTAAGTGACTATATCAATACTTTTAGAATTATAGGTGGATTTTATTAATGAAACCCTTAAGAGAACTTATATTGAAGTTTTCTATTATAATAAGAACAAAAATTATAGGTGGATTATAGGAACTCTTTGAATTTAAAACGGGCTAAATGTAAATATTCATTCAATCGACATCATCTCACCCAATCAAGAAATCTTTAACCGTTAGATCAACCCAAGATCGAATCAGGACCGTTCATTTCCTCTTGTCGCTATACCGACACGTTTATCCAGAACACTATCAACAAAACGACCACGTTGCTGGTTCTGCATTCATACACATCCACACCATTTGACCCATGAATCCGATCCCATCAATTCGTATAAATTGAACCCTCACCCATTTCAGTTGTCGCAAATTACACAAGCTTGTATTGTTTTCTTCAACAATCAATTCAAAAAGATTACGAATTCTGATTTGATCGAATCGAACGATGGCATCTGAAGCTAAGAAGACAGTTTATGACTTCACTGTTAAGGTTTGTTGATTTCTGATTGTTTTCGATTGATTATGTTAGTTCTGTTGTGATGAAATTAGGGGTTTTGTTACTTTTGAATACAATTTTATTTGTGGGGTTTTCTGGACAAATGAAGGTTATGTCAGAGAAAACATAGATGGGACTTGATTATAGAATTGAAATCCATTTGGGGTTGATCTTTTTGCATCTTTTCTTGATTTTATGATTATTTTAGTTTGTGGGTACCCTGTTTCTTGACACCTTTTTGCCCAAAATATTACTTTTGTAAAGTTTTTTTTTCTTTTTTCTTTTGGGCTATTAATATGATTTGATTGCTTTGAAATAACTGGTAACTGGTAAAGCGGAAGCTCACTCAAACTCCTATGTACCCTTGTTGCAACCAATAAGGGATATATTGGAAAAACAAAAGCAAGATTTTATCTAGTAAAACTGTTTTATCTGCTTGTTGATCAGAATTTGGAATTAACAACTTCAAATTGTTCATTCAAAACAGCTTATTTTTAATCACGAATAACCTGTATTTAATTATGCTGAATCTCTTTTATTTCAGGATGTAAAGGGACAAGATGTTGAGCTTAGTAAGTACAGGGGGAAAGTCTTGCTGATTGTCAATGTTGCTTCACAATGGTATGCTGCAAGATCTTGATTTATCATTATATATATTACAACATAACTGTTCTAGAATAATCTTATGAATGTCACATTTCTTATGTTATAGTGGCTTTACTAATTCCAATTATCCTGAGTTGACAACATTGTACCAGAAGTACAAGGATCAAGGTTGGTTTTCTGCCCTTTTACTCTTTTGAGCTATCCTATGATAGTCTTATAAGTTATAACCCTTTGTTTTTTTTGGTCTGTTAAAATAACACTTAAAGTCTAAACTGTCTTTGTGATTATACAGGTTTTGAGATTCTTGCATTCCCTTGCAATCAATTTGGCGGGCAGGAACCCGGATCCAATGAACAAATCCAGGAGTTTGCTTGCACTCGTTTTAAAGCCGAATACCCTGTATTTAGTAAGGTCTGTGTTGATTGTGATTCTTTTGTTTTCGTACTTAAAGTAGATGGTTATGATTAGTCAGATCATACAGACACTTTCATAGCACATGTCCAAACACCCCCAAGACACTTTCTTGATTCCAGATTCACTAAACTTTTATCATTCTGAATCTTTGCGTTGACTAATGTAATGCAGGTCAATGTGAATGGGAAAGATGCCGATCCGCTGTACAAATTTTTGAAGTCGAGCAAAGGAGGGTTTCTTGGTGACAGCATTAAGTGGAACTTCACAAGTTCCTGGTCAACCGCGATGGAGAGGTTGTTGACCGATATGCTCCCACCACCAGTCCTCTGAGCATTGAGGTATGCTATGTTTTGTTACTTTTGTGTTATAATCCTTTGTGTTTAAAAGCTTGAACTGTATTTTTAACATGTTCTTTTGCTTTTGTTAATTGCAGAAGGATATAAAGAAGCTGCTTAATGTTGCTTGAGATTTGATCATGAGTGGTTGTTCCTTAAAGTTATTTTAACAATAAATTAGCAACCATAGATGTTACTGCTTGTTTGTAATTAAGTTGTCAAATATTTTCATATTTATTGTGTTGTCAGATGAAGGTTGGATTATTATGTGGTATATGATATTGATATATGCTATTGGCTTTTCTGGATGGTATGTTGTGATTTACTGGTGATTATCCTTTTTATTGTATAATACTATAATCATGATTGCCATGAGAGAAAATACCATTGAACTAAATGTCATCGGTTATAACAACTGATGGAACTAAATGTCATCAATTACAACTGATGGGTTCAAAGATGAAAACCAATATACATGACTTGATGACAACAAAAGATGAACAATAAGCTTAATTTATGATGTATCATGTGTCTTGGTCAAACTTTTCTGTTTTCTCTATGCCATGGTTAGAGTTCTTCACCGATCACTAGTGAATGAACCAAAATTTTTTTAATTGGGTCATCATAAGGTTCTTTTTCTACGAACTATAACTATAGGCTAAATCATCTTTTTTCCTTAAAAACTCAGTTTTTACATATAGAAAACCAATAAACTCCTATGATGTTGACCCTCTTGATTCCGAACCTGCCAGCCACGTTCACCTTTCGTGACACCGCAGATGCAAACCTACCTCGAATAAACAATCTGCAAGCACAGCATGAATGAAGCTTTATTAAAACTTTGAAAGGAACAAATGGCCCAAAAGAAAAAAATGCACATAAAATTGATGTTCACTAACAACAAATAGGCAACAATGGTGCATTACAAGATCAAGATAGCAAATTCAGGATAAACATTCCTAAAGCTAGTTAAAAACTAGAGTTAATTACATAAATAGTTCTTGTGGTTTGGTAAAAATAGCATATTTGGGTACTAACCTTTTTGAGTAACAAGTTAGAGTTTTATGATTTCAATTTTGTTACGAGTTTGGACACTAAAACTACCTTTTGTTAATTTTTCCGTTAAATGAGAGTGAAATGACCCAAATACCCTTTTATATGTACATGGACCATTTATGTAATTATCTTCATTTGATTAAAGGGATCATATTTGTAATTTTTATATATGTATAATTTACGCTGTGTTCCCGAGTTTAATAACGAAGAGAAAATAAAAGAATTGAAAGGAAATTAGCGAGAGAAAAAAAATGGGAGAAAAGAAATTAAGGAGAGAAAAAAAATGAAGAGAAAGGAAAATACCATTAAAATTTCGTGTTCCAGAGTTCGAAGAAATGAAAGGAAAGAAAAGAAGTAAAATTTTATGTGTTTGATTTCATTTCTCCCATTTTGGAAGGAAAGTTAGAAGGAAAAATTATTAAAAATTTTCCTTTTATTTCTTACCATTTCCTTTCTTTAAAAAACTCGGGAACACAACTTTTTTTGTTTCCTTCCATTTCCCTCCTTAAAAAAACTCAAAACATAATTATTTTTCACTTTCCATTCATTTCCTTTCATTTCTCTTCTTAAATGAGACTCGGGAACACAGCGTTAGTAAGAAGTGGGACGACGGCAGCATCGCCATGAAGCTCCACCACCACTCACATTAGGTGGAAATTTTTGTGAAACTAAGATCAAATTTCTTAATTTAGATGGAAAATTGTTTGCTTTAGGCTTCCAGGGGCTTAACCCCAAACCAAAATAAACAATTCAACAAATGAATTTAGTTGTATACCATGGAAGATAAAATCCTATTTCCATACAAACCTCAAACACAAATCAACACTTCATCCAACCTTACAAGCTATCGCAGATCCTTCAACAAAATACAATAAAGTGAACTTGCATACTAAATTAAACCCTAAAACAATCACAAACAAAAAAATGAAAAGCTGAGAACTATTGTAGGGATGAAGATGATGGTTTCTTCGATACAAGACGTCGATTTGATCACCACCCCACCACCGCACTGCCATTCTCCCTTTCTGTTACCGTCTCTGATGGCATGGGGGTTGCTATGGAGGTCACCGTTGATAAAAGGTGTAAGGAGGGGGTAAGGGGAAAAAGGGGCTGGTGGCGGAGCAATGGTGTTCATGGCGGATGAATGGTGTTGGTCGGGCGGCGGCAGTGGAGATGTGTATGTGGTGGTGGTCGGAGATGAGGGACACATGAGTTTTTAATCTTAAGTTTTTTGAGTTAATTGCACAAAAGGTGCCTTTGAATTTTTTTTTTTTTTTTTGTCATTTTACCTTGATTTAACAGAAAAATTAACAAACGTTAGCCTTAGAACCCAAACTTATTACTCAGAAAATTAATACTCAAACCTATTATTTTTACCAACCAGAAGGACCATCTATGTAATTAACTCTAAAACTAAGAAAGAATGCTAACTCTTTTGTTACAAATACTTTAGCCCATCATCCTATCTATAATCTACAAATGAAAACAACATTAGGAGGCGAATAATGCTAATAAAGATCATCAATTCTCTGTTTTTTACAGGGTCATTTACAACAAGAAGCCTATACGGAACACCCAGTCATCCATGGTCAGGTCAATCTCAGTTTGTGAGTTTCTCATTTCATCCTGTGAATCTTGTGACCATGAAATCAGCTGGCTAGGAGCTGGGCTAGTCTCATTGAGTTGAAACCGGGACTCTTTTCATCTGCCGTGGGTGTGTCTGTTTTCCGCCTTTTTAGAATTGTAACCACCGTACACAAAACTGCATGCCACCACCTGAAAGAAAAATATACATAATGAATTAGGATTCTTTGTAATATTTAACTATTTATAAATTCTTTACAGATTGAAACGATTGAAAGGTTCTTATAAGATTGAAACTTTTTACAGGTTCTTTAAATAGTAAAGATTGAAAACTGTTATGGGTTCTTTTATTATTGAAACTTGTTACCAGCTCTTAAGACTGAAATGTTTATTAGTTCTTATAAATTGAAGGTTGAAACTTGTGACTGGTGGATTAAAAATCCAAACTTGTTACGGTTCTTTGAAGGTTGAAACTTGTCAGGGTTCATTGAATATTAAAACTTTTAGGACTTTTTAATTTCAAAATGAAACTAAAAACGGGGTGCGAAAAAAGATACCTGATCAGGCTGGATGCGATGAGCTTACCACCTATTGCACCGCCATGACATGACCATCTGGGCTGCAAATTGATATACTAAGACCTCCTGTTCGGTTGTTGGGTGCACCAGTTTCAGGGAGCAGATAAGAACCTGATAAAGATAGAATCTGAAAACGGCCCTAAAAAAGGTCAACAGAACCATGTAAATTCATCCATATGATTGAAAAAGCACTACAAAAATGCAACAATGGGCATATACTAGAAAATCATGTGACTAATTATTAAATGTCTAAAACACCCTCTGCATCTCAGGTGTTGTATGTGATTTTAACAAAAAAATTCTAATAAAGAAAATAATGTGCCGTGTTATAATTTCACGTAATTTAGAAAAGCGATAGATTTTTAATGAAACAGATCAAGATTTCTAAATATCAATAATTGGCATATACTAGAAAATCATGTGACTAATTATTAAATATCTAAAACACCCTGCATCTCACGGTGTGTATGTGATTTTAACAAAAAAGATTCTGATAAAGAAAATAACGCGCCGTGTTATAATTTCATGTAATTTAGAAAAGCGACGGATTTTTATGAAACAGATCAAGATTTCTCCATTTTAGTTGGAAAGACATTTACCCCACTCTACTTGAGTAATCTAACATACAAACTACAATGGTTAAATTCAAGCTCTCAAGTATAATATAGGCAACCAAACCACAATAATAAACACTTTAACTGAACACATGTCTGGGGTATCAAGGTCTACCTCGTAAGTCACGTGCCCACCAGAAGATGCAAATTGCTTAGTTGCACCATAGAGACTGAACCATTGCCTGACATTATGCATAGACCCCTTGGACTTTGTTGTGCAAAATTGTATCTTTGCTGCAATGTCCTGCAACATTTAAACTTACAATTAACGTTTTCACCAAAAGAGTACGGAGATTATCAAATTGTAGACTAACAATTTAAATTGTTTGTTCAAAGATGAAGAGGTATCAAACTATGAGAACGTAAGAAATTTACTAATTACACTTCGCAATGGGATAGTACTCGATAACAGATTCAAGATGCAATTTAATAATGTGATCTATTATTGGTGGCCACCTACCTCTCCAATTTCACCATGGATGATGTGAGGTGTGAAAGCCAATCCTGCTGAGCACACATCCACTCACCTGATGAGAAAAAGAGAATGCATTAGAGACATGAATCAAAGATTCAGAAACCAAAAAGGTAATGTGGCTTGGTTTAGAAGTTCACAACCTTATACCACAAAGAACAATAAATTACCAACAAATGAAACTCAATTCTCAAAACAGCAAGCTTCACGTCAATTGTAAGGATAGAATTGATAATTTGATATGAGAAAAACACAAACTTTGTTTACATGAACATTCAAAAACATTATGATTTAAGATAAGATTGTTATAACATAGATTTCATGTAAAAAGTATAGTTTAATGTATTACCATCAATTTGTTTTCTAGGGCCTGTAAATGAAAATGTTACAGGAAAAACAAATAAGGCTTATTCACGCATGTGAGTCTCTCACTATATGAAGATTACATATAGCTCCCCTTTAACTCAACAAAATTTCTATATGAGATGTCTCAAACTAATGGCTACTTGCACACGTGCACTTAGGGTCACATAAACAACCTTTTTTTTATCATGCTTATTGACTTACAATACTAATCGCCTATCATTTACAATTCATGAAGAACTCTGTCCGCCAATCTACGGATTGAATCAAGAATCATAAGTCATATAAACTTGGACATGCATAACACAAAAAAAAAACTAGCATCTTGTTTCTATATGGAGCAATAATTATCCCATCAATAGTTAAGATGTTATTCAGTTCTCTACCAAATTAGTGAATTAAAACGTCTGAATTTACAATTTCACATGCACTCCAATTCCAATAATGAAGTCCACAAAGACACAACTTAATGCATACACAAACTTTAGTAATTCATATTATAAACAATGATTGACAAATATGAAAAAGAATGCAAGCCAACACTAACTAAAGCAAGTTAATTTGACAGTAAACATACCAACATTTGCAAGTCTTTGCTTCCTCCCACTACCAGGAGGCCTCCCCCTGTTTTTTTTCGGGGTCGGTGTGACCGAACCAGGTGAACCACCAACCGAAGACGCAG